>MJUU01061887.1:30869-62650 GCA_002080025.1 Modiolus philippinarum | reverse complement strand
AGTTCGAAATGTAAATCAATAAATCTGTCAAAGCAACTAGACAAAGTTTTTACCATTAATCAAATTGAAATTTTACCAAAAATCAGTTTATCACAGTGTTTTTCTTCTCTTGTTCAAACGAAGTCAAAGATGGCCACCAGTGGGAAACAAAGTTTTAATATTGGACTTATGGGAAAACGCATTTAGAAACGTTCCCTCTGAAACTACTTAGCCCAATAATCCCAAACTTGGCCATAATGGTGGATTAAATGGTCCCGTCCAAAAAGTTCTTTTCATGTTGAGAACTGCTCCAAGATGGCCACCAGCAGGAACCATAGATTGAACATTGGACCCTATGGGAAAATACATTTATAAATCTTCTCCACTTATACATCGGAGCCAGTTGGAACCAAACTTGGCCATAATGGTCCTTTTGTGGTCCCTCCAAAATGGTTGTTTTTCAGGTACACACCTCATCCAAGATGATCACCTGTGGGAAAGTTATTTTTAAAATTGGACCCAATGAGAAAAGAAAGATCTGTTCTAAAATACCTGAGCAAATTGAAACCCAACTTGGCCATTATAGTCTTTTGTTGGTCCCTAGGGTAAAAAAAAATTGGAGGTTCACATCTCATCCCAGATGGCCGAAAGCAGGAAGCAGTTTATACATTTGATTCTTTTAGAAAACTCATTAAGATATTTTTTTATCTGAAACTACTGAGCATATTTGAACAAAACTTGGTCACAATTGTCCTTGGGTGACCTTCATCAAAGTTTGCGATTTTTGAAAACGTATCTCATCCAAAATTACAGCAGGAATGGAACATAGATTTACATACCATTTAATGCAGAATAGGTCTCAGGTGAGATATACAGACTCTTGAGAGCCTCTTGTTTTTAGAAGACCGCAAAAATTTTTGTGGTCGTATATTGGTATGGTGCTGTCGTCGTCGTCGTTGTCGTTATCGTCTGTCAGGGGTTAATCCCACCTTTTGTGCCCAGGGTCCTGTGCTTTTAAAATTGGGAAAATTCACGCGATTTATTCAAAATAGGGAAAAAAGTAGTCACTTCAATAGTTGATTTGTATAATGTGTGCTTTCTTTTTACTCTCTCTTTTTTTTACTGCAAAGCTTGTTCAAAGTTATCACGTGCAAAGAAATTCCATTATCAAGCTTAGTCCAAGTGTAAAACTTTCAATTCTAGTAGTTTAGTGTCAACCAGCTCGGGCTATCCCATCACACAGAGGGGTTTTACTGACGGTGCCAGTTAAGTAAAAAAAATCAGAGGAATCAAAATTGTATCAATTTTCGATTGGAAGTTGAAAGCACAGGCACTTGTTTCAAAAAAAATGTCAGTTCGACCCTCTCTTCTTCCAGAAGAAGAGAGGGTGGGACTGACATTTTTTTTATGGAACAAGTGCCTGTGGTTGAAAGATACAACCTCACACATTGAAGACTGATTGAGTTTAACGTATGTAATGAATGAAACAAACATTTCGTTTTACTCACTTTATTAGTAAAAATTACTAAAACGGCTTTTATTGCTTAAATTTCTGTGCCTTGATAAAGTTATGAATCCATTGGGTGCCGATTTTGGCAATTTCTACTTCAAATTGTGCAATGACACGACCACGATGATTACACAGTTTAATCTGGTACCCAATACTGTATGAAAGTAAGCGTAAATCAAACCGGAAATGTAGGAACCAGTGCATGCGTTCGGTATTCCTCTTGAGCTTTCATCGCTGCAGTATCAGGTGACTGGTTTACCGAAAACTGATAGTTGCCAGTCTATTTCATGTAAACAAAACGCGAAACTAAAACTTTTTAACGACGTTGTTGGGCAAAAACAAAATTGGGAATTTTATATCTTGAAATTGGGAAAAATTATGTTTTTTGTCCATTGGGAACGGGGCCGAAATTCGGCCCCTAAGATTAGGCCCTGCCTGTAGACACTTTAGTTTTTGGTCAATAACTTTAGTTCCAGTAGATCAATCCTTATGAAATTTTAACATAATGTTCTTTTGTACAAAAGGAAGGCTTGGCGTAGTTTTGGTCATTGTGGCTGCACCCATTTTTTAAAAAAGGGGCCAAAAAGGGTTAAATTGGGTGTTTTCACATGTTTGTCTGTAGAATCTTTATTATTAATCGGATTTTGATGGGGTTTCTTTCAGTGTGCTCCCGATGAAATTTTGAATTTAGAGTATGCCAACAGTGTTCACGTAGCATGTACCGCTCACGAGATAAAAGGGGCCCAACAGGGGCAAATCTCCAAAAAAATAAATTTTAAGTCCGATTTTGATGCATTTTTTCTAATGGATTCCTTGTGAAAAATTAATATGCAATCAGCTATTAGATTTTTGATAACTTGTTTCCTTTCTTAGCTATGAGGTTCCGAAAAGGGCCAAAATTGCGAATTTGCAGATTATGTAGAATTTTTATTTTTCATCGGATTTCGATGGGATTTTTTTCTTTGGATTTCTTTTGATCTAAGCTTTCAGCAGTGTGTCAACGGATTTGGCGTAGTTCTTACCGTTTACGAGCTACAAGGGGTCAAAGGGGCCAACATTGCAATTTTTCTAAATATGTCAAATCTTTATTTGCATCGGATTTCAATGGGATTTTTTTCTTTGAATTTCTATGGATGTAAAGTTTTAGTTGATAGTACATATTTTGCATAGCTCTTACGTTTTTTCATCAGTAAGTGATCAAAAGGGTTGAATTTTTCCCTATCTTGTTCCTAGCTAATAACTGTGTCAAGCTTCTTTTTGTGTCCATCTAATTAATGTGTCAAGCTCTTTCCTGTGTCCACATTCACTTTAAGCTACTTTTGTTGAAATTTCAGTGGTCGACATGCTGCGGTCGTATCATGCTGCGCTCGGCGTAGCCCTTTATTCTTTTGTTCATCTGACTTTTAAAGTTGGTTCGGGTGTCTTAAACTGTGCATCCATCTTGCACACCAACATCTATTGTTTTATTCATATCAAAAATTAAAATTAGTATTTTTTTCCCTATAAAGACTATATTATTGCTATTTTTAGGAGCTTCTCCTGAAAAACAAGTTCGGTGATTTTTTGCTAAAATTTTGAAGTGAATTTAATAAACTGTCAATCACACAAAAAAATAAGAGAAATCTATCCTTTTGTTTTTAGTCCCCGTGAAACACCTTAAACTGAAGGGGGCATATTTACATCAGATTAGTACAACAATTCATAGTTATAGTTTTCCTCTGAAGTAGGCTGTAATAAAAGCCGAAACGTTTGGAAATATGGTTTAGAGTTTTTCATTATATTATTCTTAGAGATTTTTGAAATAATAGTTATATAATATATAATTATATTATATATATATATATATAGTTTATGATTGTAGCAGAACTACGATTGTTTAAGAATCTGTTTTATTGAGGAAAGATATCAGTAAAACAAGTTTGCTAGTACAATTGAGTTTGCATCACAATTTGAAAAAAAAAGTTTTTTTTTGTTTTTTTTTATGTTATGCTTAAGACAGTTGCTCTTAAACGTTTTTAAATACATTACTATATTAAATAAAACGAAAATATACTTAAACACTCACAGCACTTAAGATATTCAGTTTTATTCTTGCATATTATTTGTATAAAGTATGAACGTGGGAAAGTCTGTTTTCATGTGTAGAGAAGAAATGGAGTTATTGGATATGTATGAGTGTTTATGACCCATGTTTGTATGACCATAGAGTTTTAGATATGTTTGGACGTGAATGAACATTTATGAGGTAGTTTGTACAACTGATGTGTATGGACATATATGAGCATTTATGTGCCATGTTTGTTGTTGTAAAATATGTATGTTTTACATGAAAGAAATGAAATCTTATTACAGTTAGGAGTTCATTTGTTGAAGGAAGTTCAGCAAGTTGCATATTTGAATTCATTAAACACATTCATATTCTGACTTTCTGTAGAGATGATACACTGGTATATCGATATATCACGGTATTTTTCAACACTAGATACACCTGTACAGAAATCAAGTTTGTGATTTTGGTGCAGATCAATAAACTAACATTGCAGACTTTACTAAAAAAGAACACAGGGGAAATGCAGTTTTTGGCCAATTACTCAAAACCGTTACAGATATCTAAAATCTGGCATGGGATAAAACAGGATGCTAAGATCTACCCATCTCCCAATTTTGAAGGAAATCTGAAAACCTAATTTTCAAAATTTTTGTATTTTCGTCATTTATTTTCTAAACTATAAAAGATAAAGGCCAATTGTAAATTGATACTTTTAAATTTTGAAAGAAATTCTAAAACCCATATAGGAGTCATTGCCCCTTATTCACTAAAATTTTACAATTTTTTACTTTTTCGTCTTTTATTTTCCAAAACAGTAAAAGATAATGGTCAAGTGTAAGTCAATGAAATGTTTACCATGACAAGATCAACATACCCTCCAATTTTGAAGAATATACTAAAACCCATGTAGGAGTTATTGCTCTTTATTCAGGACAATTTTTCCATCTTAGAATTTTTTGTCTTTTATTGTCAAAACTTTAAAAGATATAGGTAAATTGATAAAATGTTTGTCTTGAAACCAGTGTTGAAAATTGTTGTTTACTGCCATTTTCAAAATGGTTGCCACAAAAGGCGGGAAAATTCAACATTGTCTGATTTCAATAAAATTTGGTTTCCAAATAGATATTGATGTTGTGACTTCAAAACCAGTGATGAAAATTGTTCCTTGACCACCATTTTCAAAATGGCCACCAAAAAAGGCGGAAAAATTCAACTTTGTATGTTTGCAATGAAATTAGGTCTTTAAATGGATATGGATGTTGTGACTTCAATACTGGTGTTGAAAATTGTTTGTTGACCAACATATTCAACAGGCAAATTAAAAAGTGGGAAAATGTAACATTGTCCGATTCCAATGAAATTTGGCATCCAAATAGATATTGATGTTACGACTTCAAAACCTGTTTCGAAAGCTATATGGTTTTATATTGATATTTTATGTATTTATTAAATTGTTCAATATACTCAACAGTTCTTGCAACAATATAGTTGAAATATTGCTGAAGTTAGCGTAAAACATCAATCAATCAATTGAAAATTGTGCGTCAACCATCATTTTCAAAATGGCAGCCAAAAAAGCAGGAAACTCAACATTGTCTGATTTCAAGGAAATTTAGTTTCCAAATAGATATTGATGTCTCGACTGTAAAAAAAAACAGTGTCAGAAGTGGTCCCTAGCTGCAAAGTTATATATCATAAATGTCCCTGTCAACAGTATCCAAAATTAGTACATATAATGTTTATAAGATAAATTAAATAACATTGATAATAGGAGTTACTTTCATGTCTTTAGCAACAATGTTATTTGGGAAAATTCCATAGTAACCATAGATTTAAAGATTCAAAAGCTGAAGATCTTGTGTTTACACAATAATTGCGACAAGAACGGACAACAAAAACATAGTAAAAAGTTTATCAAGGTGGAACATGGTGAAATACCTTACAATAATTTTCTCCATCAGTTTGGGATTTTGGTGCCAATTAAATCAAAGACGGCTGCCATGGCTGGTCTTAGTGTAACTTTGAAAACAAGAAAAAAAATTAACCCTTTTTCCTAACCTTGGTTGAACAGTTGTTTTATCTATTGAGCATCCACCAAGACAGTCACCATGTTAAATTTTAGTTGTTTTATGGACGTAATGGAAAAACAGTTGCTGTAGATTCATCTTAATATTCCATGAATAAACTAGTAGCCACTTGAGCGATACAGGCTCATGTGAGCCTCTGGATTTAAAAGGATGTTGCCAACAAATGATTGAATTCTGTATCAGTTCTTTTCATTAAATACTATTTTAAAAACTTTTTTTTTCTCATTATGCTTAACAGACATTTTTAAAACAGTTTCCATCCCATTCATATAAATTGTAATATAATGCTGAATTTTCAAAAGTAATTGTAATCTGATGCATTACATTGCAAGTTAATTTGCACCATGCCTGTTAGTAGCAGCTCGGCAGATAAAAAAAATCACGTACTTGTGTATGAATTTATTGGATATTTATTGAAAGAAACAATTATTTTTGATTAAATGAGCGCAAAAAATTTGAGGTCGTATAATGGTATGGTGCTGCCGTCGTTGTCCGTCGTCGTCGTTTGTAGACACTTTTGTTTTTGATCAGTAAATTAACTTCCAGTTGACCAATGCTTATGAAATTTTAACACAGTGTTCTTTTGCACAAAAGGAAGGCTGGGGGGGGGGTTTGGTTATTTTGGCCCCTCCCATTTTTAAAAAAGGGGCCAAAAAGGGCAAAATTGGGTGTTTTCACATAAAAGGCTGTAGAATATTTATTAATTATTGGATTTTGGTGGGATTTCTAGCAGTGTGTTCCTAATTAAATTCACTATCAGAAGTATGTCAACGGATTTACTTGACGTGTATGGTTCACAAGATAAATGGGCCCAAAAAGGACCATTTTCAAAATTTCATTTTTTTAATTTGTAGTCCGATTTTGATGCAGTTTTTGCAATGGATGCCTTTTGAAAATAAACATAGAGCTGCAACATCAGATTTTTGACAACTTGTTCTTTTCTGAGCTATGAGGGGCCGAATGGGGACAAAATTACAAATTTGCAGATTACCTAAAATATTTATTTTTCATGGGATTTTGATGGGATTTTTTTCATTGGACTGTTCTTGATATAAGCTTTCTGAACTATGCCAACAAATTTGATGTAGCTTTTACCATTTCCGAGCTACAAGGGGTCAAAGGGGCCAAAATTGCAATTTTTGTAAATATGTGAAATCCTTATTTTTCATCGGATTTGGATAGGATTTTTTCCCCTTCTTTTTCCTATTTCAGTAGTACGTCAGCTGATTTGGTGTGGCTCTTACTGTTCCCGAGCTACAAGGGGTCAGAGGGGCCAAAATTGCCATTTTTCAAAATAAGTGAATCTTTATTTTTCTTTAAATTTCATTTGATTTTTTGTTTGTTTTGGAGTAAAAAGGGTGTAAATTTGTTTGAAATTTATACAGATGTTGAGAAACATGCGTTTTTGCCTGCTACAATGTATGTGAAGTTAGTGTGTAGTATGTTCTGGGTACAAGAAAAAATGTGTATTCATCAGTCGCATCTTTATCAGCAGTTTTATAGATTTTTTCCTTTCACACCAAAGAAAAAATAAAATAAATGGTCATATAAAATATATCAAGCCTTTATTTTGTCTTAAGCAAAGCATATTTACCTGTAAATATGGAAGTTTATGTGTTATTTTGTCACCCTTCCATCAAAGAGAGAGAGATGTTGTTTTAAACTTTGCTTTTTAGTCCCCTACCAGCGATAGCCGAAGGGGACTTTAGGTTTGCACTCCGTCCATCCGTCTGTCAGTCCCGCATCAGTTTTGCACACGGTTTTTCTACGCCGTTACAGGTATTTTCTGAAATTTTGTATGTGAGTCTACCTTAATGAGTTACAGATCAAGTTAAAGTTAGGTTCTGGCCCACTGATTTTTGATATTATTGGCCTTGGACTTAAATATTAGAAAAATGTCAGTTTTCCGCACTTTTTAGCTCACCTGGCTATGCCAGGGTGAGCTTTTGCCATCACTTGCCGTCCGTCGTCCGTCGTAAACTTTTTTTCAAAAATCTTCTCCTTGGACCAATTTAATGCAACTTGGCCTGGGTCATCACCAGGGTATGTTGTTTAAAAAATGTGTTCGGTTAGTTCGAGGACCAAACAACATGGCCCCTGTTACTAAAAATAGAAAATAGGGGTAAATTGCTGTTTTTGGCAAATAACTCAAAAACCGTTGCAGATATCAAAAATCTGACATCTATCTCCCCTGCAATTTTGAAGAAAATCGGAAAACCCATCTAAGAGTTACAGCCCTTTTTCCGTAAAATTTTCAAAATTTTTTCATTTTATATTTTTTATTTCAAAAACTGTAACAGATAGAGGTGAAGTGTAAATTGAAAAAATGTTCAGCATACTCTGAAATTTTGAAGAAAAACCAACTACCTGTGTTGTAGTTATTGACTCTTTTTCACCCCAAAAATTGTTTTTTTCAATGCCATATGATTATGGGTTATTTCCCTTTAAATTCTGTTTTCAAATCTTCTTGGGTTTACTTTTCTCTTTTAAGTTTTAGAGAAATTACCTGCTATCACTTTATTACAAGTAATTCTTTGTAACATAATCAAGAGCAAAAAATATGTTTTTGTACAAATTTCTACATTTTTTTTCAAAAATATATTATAAACTATACTTATTTCACAATTTAATGATAATTGTATATAATTGTATATTGTGTCATTTAGAAATGTTTGTTCGCCCTCAATGCAAGTATCTCTCTCAGATAAAAATTGAAGTAGCATCTAAACTTCAATGCCTGCATAACTTTATAATTGACCCGCATGGCTATGCCATGGTGATCTTCTTGGCATCACTGTGTCAGTGGTCTGTCCATTGTAAACTTTTCATTCAAACATCTTCTCTGAAACCACTGGGCCAATTGGAATCAAACTTGGGCACAATGGTCCTTAGGTGGCCCATTTAAAAAAATGTCTGGCAAGTCCGTATCATATCCAAGATGGCCGCCAGCAGGGAACGCGGTTTATCATTGGACCCTATGGGAAAGCATTCAAAGATCTTCTCTGAAACTACTGCGCCAATTGGAACCAAACTTGGTCACAATAGTCCTTCAGTGGTCCCCTTTAAAAATTTTGTCCGGCAAGTCTGCACGTCATCCAAGATGGCCGCCAATGGGAGCTTTGTCCAAAATTGGACAATATTGCAAAATTTTTCTCTGAAAATACTGGGCCAATTGGAACCAAACTTAGTCACAATGGTCCATAGGTGGCCCCTTTTAAAAATGTGTTCAGCAAGTCCACATCATATCCTAGATGGCCGCCAGGAGGGAACGTGTTTTTAACAATGGACCCTATAGGGAAACATATTCAAAGATCTTCTCCTCTGAAACTACATGGCCAATTTGAATCATACTTAGTCACAATGGTCCCTACTTGGTCCCCTTCATAAAATGTGTCTGGATGTCTGCATAGCATCCAGGATGGCAGTCAGTGGGGAACATTGTTTAACCTTGGACCCCATGGGAAATCATTAAAATATCTCCTCTGAAAATACTATGCCAATTGGAACCAAAGTGAGGCACAATGATCCTTACATGGTCTTCTTCAAGAAAGGTGACAGTTGGTCTACGACCCATCAAAAATAGGTGCCAGTGGGGAACATAGTTTAATTTTGGATCATATAACATCAGCAAACTTCAAAATGAGACCCTTAAACAGTCAACAAATTTGAAAATGAGAACCTGAAATGTTGTGATTATTTTTACTTGTTGTGTCAGCCATGACCCAGGAGAGCGATACAGGCTCTTGAAAGCCTCTTCTTTCCAAAGCCATTGCAGGTATTGATCTGATATTTTGTATGTGAGTCTACCTCAATGAGTTACAGATCAAGTTTAAGTTATGTTATGGTCTACTGATTTTTGCCGGAGTAATGGGCTTTGGACTTAGTAAAACGTCAGTTTTCCACATTTTTTGTCTCGCCCGCGAATGTCGCAAAGAGAGAGACATAAGCGTGCAAGGTATGACGGCGACGGCGTTAATCTCTACTAAATACAGGATATTTTGAAAATCCTTTGATGTAGGAACATCAGATTTAGACCAGTGGTAGTACTAATCAAGTGCTACCTGACGGACATAAAATCATGTGACATTGACCTCAACTGCACGGTCCAGTGACCACGTTAAGTTTCTCTGATCGATTAGATCCATTTCTCAATAACTAAGTGGTAGGTCAATGATATTTGGTATATAGGTTGGTCATGAGTAGTACATGTCAGTCTGGCATATAACTTGTCATTGACCTCAGTTTCAAGGTCTAGTGAGCACGTTAAGTTTCTCTGATTAAATCCATTTCTCAATAACTATAAGTGGTATGTCAATGATATTTGGTGTATAGAATGTTCTTTAGGTGTACATGTCAGTCTGGCATATGACTTTTGTCCTTGACCTCAATTTCATGGTCTAGTGACCACCTTAAGTTTCTCATTATATACATGTTTTTGTGCTAGGTCAACGATATTTTGTATATGGGTTGGCTTTGGGTAGTATATAATGGCTTGCTATATGGCTTTTGTCAGTGAATTAAATTTTACAGTATACAATAAATACCCAAGTTGCATAAAAAAACTGTAAATTTAGTTATGCTGTTCACGTGTATCAAGGAGTAACCTCTCATCAGCAGCATTAATATCAAACAATATGGAAAGCCATAATTCAAAAGATGTCAAAAAAGAAGTACTCGTTACCAAAAGATATCGAAATAGGAGGCCAAATTCAGTACCAAGGACATTCACCGAGTGCCATACACGGAATGAAGCCTCAGTATTTTGAATGGTTTAGAATTTTGATAAAAACAGTAAATTAATGTAAAAAGCAAGGTAGTTTTTTCATGTCAGACAAGTTCGACTATTGGGCTGGTGAATACCCTCGGAGACCTCTGGTCCGCCAGCAGTGGCATCGGCCCAATGGTTTCAAAATACAATAAATACCCAAGTTGCCTAAAAAACTGTTAATTTCGTTATGCTTTACACGTGTTTCAAAGAGTAACCTCTGATCAGCAGCATTAAAATCAAACAATATGGAAAGCCATAATCCAAAAGTTGTCAAAAGAACTCATTAACAAAAACTATTTCACCGGGTTACAGATTAGTGAGCATATTTATTTATTGTTTTAAAACATCAATTCAGATGTCAAGCAGGGACGGGCGAGACATTTTTAGGGTCTACTCTTGTTTTTTTCTTAACCGTTGCAGGTATTGATCTGATATTTTGTATGTGAGTCTACCTTAATGAGTTACAGATCAAGTTCAGGTTTGGTTCCGGTCCACTAATTTTTTGCGGAGTTATAGGCCTTGGACTTAGAAAACATATTACCATTTTTGCTAGTGAAACAAATAGGAAAAATGAAAGGATATGGAGTGAATGTACATGTGACAAAAACGCACACGATACATGGAAAACTCTAGTTTATCAAGGACAGGGCTTTTATTCCTTTTTACATTTTATTGTCGCCTGAGGGCTCTCAACCAGTGGTGAACAATATTAACCCCCTCAAGCGAGATCAAGAAGGCCCCTAGCGTGCACTTAAGCGGTATTCTTGACAAAAGTTATATCAAGGTCACTCCCTTGCTCCCCACCCGTCATGGAGTGCCAACTTGGGTGATGCTCATGGTTAATTGTTCTGCAGGTAGGGGACTTGGTATTGCCTTGCAATACGATCCACACTTGTTCTTTCATACAATAGTGTTCGGCTTATAATTTTTTTGTCTTTGGACCTTGGGTTAAGTTATATAGCATGTGGGTGTATTATGAGAAGGTGTGTCGCGTTTTATAGTTACCTTCATGTGACTTTGATTTCAAATTAATGAAATATTAAGTTGTTGGCTTGTCCGGGCTTGAACTTTTTCATTTGTTGACCTAGACTCAAGATATTTGGCATGTGAATATATCATCATGAGAAGGTGAGAAGGCTATGCCAGGGTGAGCTTTTGCCATCACTTGGCGTCCGTCGTCCGTCCGTCCGGCGTAAACTTTTCATTCAAAAATCTTCTCCTCTGAAACCACTGGGCCAATTGGAACCAAATTTGTTCACAATAGTCCTTGGGTGGTCCCCTTTAAAAAAGGTATCCGGCAGGTCCGTACCTAATCCAAGATGGCCGCCAGCGGGGAACATAGTTTTAACATTGGACCCTATGGAAAAGACATTTAAAGATCTTCTCAGTAACTACCAGTCCAATTATAACCAAACTTAGTCACAATGGTCCTTAGATGGTCCTTTCCAAAAAAGATATCCGACAGGTCCGTACCCAATCCAAGATGGCCGCCAGCGGGGAACGTAGTTTTAACATTGGACCCTATGGGTAAACACATTCAAAGATCTTCTCAGAAACTACAAGTCCAATTATAACCAAACTTAGTCACAGTGGTCCTTAGATGGTCCCTCCCAAAAAAGGTATGCAGCAGGTCCGTACCTCATCCAAGATGGCCGCCAGCGGGGAACATAGTTTTGACATTGGACCCTATGGAAAAGACATTCAAAGATCTTCTCAGAAACTACTAGTCCAGTTATAACCAAACTTAGTCACAATAGTCCTTAGATGGTCCCTTCCATAAAAGGTATCCGACAGGTCCGTACCTAATCCAAGATGGCCGCCAGCGGGGAACATAGTTTTAACATTGGACCCTATGGAAAAGACATTCAAAGATCTTCTTCTCAGAAACTACCAGTCCAATTATAGCCAAAACCAAAACATTAAAGCTTTATACAAGTAAAACAAGGGTGTAAAATATAAAAAAATATATAAAAAACATTTTAGGAGAAATGACAGTTTAACAACTATAAATTAAATCCATTTAAATCTTACTAAATAAATTGATTGCTTTTAAAAATTGAACGATTTTGTCGCCAGCGACATTTGTAAATAGGTCTTTAAGACAATCAGCTGCATAAAAATCACGCCTGATATCGGCAACATCTACACATTCAATTAAAACATGTTGAATTGTATAAGGACAATTGCATGGAATACTTATCGGCTTGATCGATTATCAGTTTTTTAGAGCTAGCTCTGTTTGTAATTAGTGCAATTCCGTTTACTTGTATACAGACATGGATCAGGATATTCTAACCTGTCTCTTAAATATATTTTTACTTGGGTTTAACGCTTAAAGCTCTACTCCTTCCCAATTATCCCTCCAATTTTGTCTAATGTCTTCAACTTCGACTTCCAGCGTGGTGAATGTAGAGCACCGCAAAGGTAGTGTAGCGGTGTGAGAGTGGTGGGACGCTCGAAGATACCCTATCTTACGTATTATCAACTGCTTTCAATCCCAAATACCTCCGTCTTTTATTGTGCTGTTCCATTACTACTCCGGAAGCTTTATAATTGTATTTTCCTGTTTTCCGTGTTTTACTGTTGTTTGAGTCGTCTCCCTTGTTTATGCTATAATACAAAACCCCTAACTTTTGTGCTGTTTTCTATTGATTTATTTCCCTGTTCTGTTTTTCTTGTGTCTTTCTCCCAACCGTAACTCTATCCCCCTTTTTTGTTTCTATATACGTACTGCTTCATCGTTAGTTTCTGTTTCTTTGTGATTCTCTGAAGGAGCTTCCAATTTAATACTAATAAATAATCAACTAATTACAATATACATATTTTATTATCTCCGTGATTAAGCAATCAGGGGTCAGAGAGCCATCCTCATGCTGCCTGTACAATTTAAAATCAATAAAGTCTTTTGCTCAAATCATCCAGGGCAACACTTTTGTTGAACACGATCCTGTACTCCTTGTCTTGATGTACGGTCAGCAACCTCTTTTGGTCCCTCTTTATTTTGAAATCATCTGTCACGGTCTTAACATCATTTCTGTTGTTGGTGATCATATCTTTTATCGTATCGAAGTTAATGGTAAGGGCATTTTTGTAGTTGAGAGTTATATTTCCGTCTTTTTCGGGTCTAGATAATTTGTAGGCATAGTTTTAGGTTCACCGGTCACGAACTCCGTATTCTTGTTGAAGGGTGCTTCATCCGTAAGGTCCCATAGGTAATCGCCTATTTCTGGTTTCCACTCTCCAGGTTTAGATGTATAAACGATGGAATCGGTGTCCGAATATAAGGCACGAGTGCTCAATTTCTTTAAGTAACTGTGCAACTTCAGTCTTGCTTGTGCGGTTGTGTAAGCAGCATTGGTACGTCCGGATTCCTCAACAAATTCTTCTTTATACTTATATGTAATTTCTACCATCTCATTGCTGACAAAATTGATACTCATAACGAGAATCTGATTGCTGGTAAATATGTTAAAGTATTCTGCAGGGTAATGCAAGTATTTGATTTGAGAAAGATTAGATCTTTGACCGAATTTACCCCAGGAGCTATTCAGCATTAATTTTGCCAATATGCGTAATCATGGATTTTTCTTGATGTTACTATCATCTAGGAGTATACCCCCTTTCTTGTGGTTCTCTCTGATGTACATCCATTTATCCTCTTCGGTGTTACACCATTCTGGCCAACCAATGGCTTCCTGCTTCAATTTTAAGAAGGTATTCACGTATTCGGTGAAAAGCCCTCCTGTCTTGATTGTTTGGTCGTAATGTTCCATGTCAAAGTGCCACACTTCGTATATCTGTTCAATTTTATATCCATTTTCCAAACCTTTATTGATTTCGTTTGTCACTTCTTATCAGTGCTCGTTGCTCTTCGGTATGCTCGCACGGTGTCTGTTGAAGAGATTCGACATAGGTATTACATAATAATAACTTGTTATTGATTTTAGCCGGAAGAACTGGGATATAGAGACCTCTCGGGGTACGACTTTACATTTGATCAACCCTTCGCTCTGTTGAACGTCGCTGAAGTTTTCTGTGATGATCTTTGGGTGTCCAATAGGGATGTTCCCGGTTTTGTTGATGTAGGGGTAAAGTGAAGTAATGTCTGCATCCGATATGTCTTGGTCTTTTTCATACAGTTTAAATGCTTCGGCACGTTCACCATAAAATGCGTCTCTAGGCTCCAAAAGGGTGATCATTTCGGTTTTTGGGGTAAAGTTTCTTAAACTTTAATTTTCCCGAACCTCTTTGTCAAACTCGCATTATAGATGTAGCTTTGCTCTTCAAAGTAACGTTCCTTTTCCTGCGTGCGTTGAGGATCACTCATGGTCATGCCGTTGACTGGATTGACTGTCAGTACTATAACGGTGTAAACAGCCGTGCCAGAACTTTCCGTTTAACTCTAATACATATTTCTGACCGCTCGCGTTCTCGTAGTACCCGTCCACTTTAAACGGTCCGATTTGTTTTCCCCTCCATTTCTTGCATGTTGTATGTTGATTCCTTCTGTTGCCGATAGGTATTTGATCCATTGCAAGGCTTCGACGGAATGTTTTTCCTCTGGCCGGTATCCTTAAGCTGAAATAATTCCGATGGTATCTGGTTGTAGAAATTTCTTTCTGAATACCAGGTTGCAACTGAAGCGATCGTGATGCTTGTTGGAATGGATCAATTCCTCCATGTCCGTCGGTAGATGACATCTCCAGGAACATTTGTCTGAACGTTAAGCAGGCTCCTCTCAATATGTCCACGTCGGAGCGGCAGTTATTTTAGAACTCTTTTTGAAAATCGAACGGCTGCTGGTAATTGGTCTCGTACCATTCGAAGAATGTGGTTCTGTCTTTGGGTTTCATTCTATCCGGTTGATGAAATCCCAAATCGGGTAAGTGGTTGAGTACGGTTGACTGGTTATCCTTCCTATAACATAAATGCCGGATATATCCTTTCTTCAATTCCGTCAAGCAAACATCTTGGGTAGTTCGGTTAAAGCCACGGGTAAAAAGTTTATGGAATCTATCATCCAAATGCGACATCCAGGTACTTCTACGTACATGTTCTTTGTTCCTTTTTGCTATGATTGTTGGCTTTACTCCATGTTGATACAAATAACCCAATATTGGTAAAGAATCGTAACCTTTAAAGTTGTGTGCGATAACGGTAGCTCCTTCGTTGTCCCCAGAAAACAATCATTTAACCAAAGTGTTCGGAGGTGTTTGGTCCGGCAAATACTATTTCGTTCTTCCCACATGTCTGACAGATGCTGCCTTTATCTACGTTTCGATCCATGCATGTTCAACAGACTTTACGTACAACACATAAATTTGGTTTGTGTTCTGACGCTCCACGCTTCATTGTTTTGCAGAGAGTGCACTAGCCATTGTCGTCGGGCGAGTAAGCTTTGTCGCACTGGATCCTGTCGTCTTGGGTGCATTCAAAGTCGAAGAAAAAATAAGTCTGTTCCTTTTGTCCTTGATTGTTATTCACGGGTTGCATATAGCACTGATGTCCGGATGGATAATGGTAGGTTTATTTCCCCATTGTTATATAATGACGTCATGTTGCTTTTAATAGATCGAATATTCAAGAAGATAATGCAACCGATCGATGGCGTTATTTTCCAGGTGTATGGATCGATGATTCAATTGAATTATTTTAACTCGAATCATAAAAAGAGTGTTTCATCTGTGAATATTTTATGATTTGAATAATTCATGAGTTTTTATTATGTGTTAATTATTCTATTGTTCTGTTTTCAACTTAAACAATTTTCTCACATAGTTCGTTTATTTTCATTTCAGTCCAACATTTTTGCAACTATTTTGAATTTTACTTTGCAATTTTCTAATTTTTATCACACATGTCTTGTTTATTTTCGTGTTCGTTAAACAACTTGATAAGTATTTTGTATTTTGTTTAGTGTGTTGAAACATTTTGTACATATTTTTATAGTTAATTCACATTTTTTTCTAAACTTATGACACCTGTTTTGTTGTTTTGTACAAATTTTTTGTTTCAGCTAAGGTTTTTTGTAATCAAATTTCTTTAAAAGTTTTGTTTTACTATTACGTTTTTGCCTTATTTGAAATTTGCATTAATTTTAAACAATTTTCGTTAATTTTATTTTTTTAACTTTTTGCGTTTTTCTAGGTAATTTCCAGGTTTTTGCGGAGGCGAGACCTATTTTCTTCTGTGCGGCGGTGAAATTGACGCTTTTAGCGTTTCTGCGGTGGCGAGACATATTTTTTTCTTTCTGTGCGGCGGTGATATTGACCATTTTGGCGTTTTATTTTCGAAAATTTCTTGATTTTTTTCTGGGCATTTTCAGTTTTGTGCGGTGAATAAGCGGTTTTTGCTGCTGCTGCTGCTGCTCGCATGCTTACGTTCATGGGTTTGTGAATTGTTACTTTTGCTAAAGTAGTGGCTTTTGTTATATTGGAAAGGGTTTAATCACTTATGTGACCCCTGTCAAAATTTAGGGCCCTAACAGCCAAACTATTAGAGACAGGACTTTGTAAATATGATCATTGGATTAAGAATGACAAAAATACCGCGAAAACATATATAACACGTCTATAGTACTCGACTAAGAAAAAAAAAACGTATTTTGGACACTTCCCGAAATTTTGGACCCCTGGTAGCCTTTAAATCATATGAGATCAGACTTGAAAAATGTCACCAATCGATTGAGATGGTCAAATTTACCCGGAATACATAATATAACATGTCTATAGTACTCGACTTAAGGAAAATCGTATTTTGGACCCTTCCCTAAATTTTCGGCCCCTCATATCAACAATATCGTAAGAGATAGAACTTTATAAATGGCACCATTCGATTCAATAAAAGTTCAAATAAGAATAAAGTTACACTTAAAACATATATAACACGTCTATATTACTCGACTTAGACAATTTTGTATTTTAGCCTTTCCCGAAATTTCGGGTACCCCTATCTCCTAAATCGTAAGAGATAGAACCTTGAAACCAACACTAATCGCTGTATGAGCTCAGTGTTACCCCAGATCGATAAATACATTGTACGGAAAACGAACGGTAACTCTGAAAATCGCTGTTTTAATATAGTAGTAGGAGGTGCACGAGACGATGAGCATTTGTTGAGGATTAGGAGGATTACGGAAGTGACGTCAACGGAGATGATTTCATAGTCACGTGAACGGAAGTGACGTCATCGTCACATGACCGGAAGTGACGTCATCGGAAGTTACATGACCGGAAATTACGTCATCGGAAGTGACCTGGCGAGAAATGTCGTCATCGGAAGTTACGAAATTCATATCGGACCAATGAGAACGGCTTAATGGGAGCGTTGACCGCTACATTTCAAGTCGTAACATATTTGAGACGGACGAAGTAAAGCTTTTTAGTTTTTTACGGCGTAAAAAAGGGAGGTCCTGTCCATTCTCCTACTACTATATTTAGAAACGACTAGGCCAATCTAAACCAAACTTAGCCAAAATGGTCCTTAGATGGTCCCATCTAAAAATGCATCCACCAGGTCCGTACCTCATCCAAGATGGTCGCCAGTGGGAAAAAGTTTAAACATTGGACCTATGGAAAATACTTTCAAAGATCTTCTCAGAAACTACTAGTCCAAATAAGAACCATATTTAGGTACAAGGATTCTTGATGGTCCCTTTAATGAAGATATCCGGCAGTTCTGTACCTCATCCGAGATGGCTGCCAGCGGTGAACATAGTTTTTACATTGATCCTATGGATAAGAAATTCAAAGATCTTCTCTGAAATTACTAGTCCAAATAGAACTAAACTAAGCCACAGTGGTCCTTAGATGGTCGCATCCAAAAAAGGTATCCAGCAGGTCCGAACCTCATCCCAGATGACTACCAGTGGGGAACATAGTTAAATTGGACCTGCTGATTTTAAAGGGAACCCCTGTCCCCTGTCAAAACATGTGGTTTTGATATGTGTTGTAGTTGATGTTGGAGCTTTCAATTGCAATAGAAACTAGATCAGAAAACTGAAATTTTAGAAAAAAAGTATTCTGCTAGATATTTCATTTTGAAATCGGCAATATGAATACTAAATAACAACCCCTGTCCAATTTTTTGAAAAAGGGGGACTCTGAATCATTAAATCTTTGCAATATGTATTAACTTGATTATAAGGGGAACAACTGTCCATTTTTAATGGTGCTCTGTTATGGGTTGTAATGGATTGTGGAGTTTTCGGTTGCCATGGAAACCGAACAAGTTCAAAAATGTATTCTGCTAATTTTTTGTTTTGTTGCCAGAAATATTTTAATATTAGTTAATAAGGAGAACACCTGCCCAAATATTTTTTGAAAGGGCTTGTAATGTTTGAATTTTGGTAATTTCGTAGATTACAAGAGAAACCCATGCCCAAATTATTTTTGAAAGATGAACTGAAAAGGGTCAAACTGGATAACGCATCCAAACACATCTAAAGATCCTTTCTGAAACAACTTAGAACACAATGGTACTTTGATGGTTACTTCTAGATAAGGTATTTGAGAGGAACACACCTCATCCAATATGGCTGCCAGAATTAAGTTTATATTGGGTTCAATTTAAAGAATTAAGTCTCTGAAACCACTAATCCAATTAGAACTAAAATTGATCACAAAAGTCATCTGGTGGCCCGCTTGAGAATTGCATTTGACATGTCAGTAGGGAACATTAACTCCTATCGGAGATGCCTTTCATCCATGTCAGCCATGGTCCAAGTGATAGATACAGGCTCTAAAGAGCCCTTTGTTTAAGTTCGTATACAACACCCTTCAAAACAAAACATGTTTACACGAGCATAACCTGCACACAATAGTGAAAAACGCCCTTATTTAGGACCCACCCGATAAAATTTTAAAAAATTTCGTTTTTCGCAAAAATATTTCTTTCAATTGCTTCAAAATATTGACTGGTACCCTCAATTTATAATAAATAGGTATTAAATGATGGCTTATGCTAATCCTCATATGACACATTTCTGTACCAAATCTCTTCTTAAAATCCATAACTCCTACCCGTAAACCTATATAAGTCTGACAAAATTTTTTTCTTGAAATTGTTTCAGATCAATCTTGTGCATTTCATTCCCATGTTCTGACAACTGTTGCTAGTCTTTTAATTTTCTTTCCTGAATATCAAACATGTCAACATGAAGTTAACATGATTTAACTTTAAAATATATCAATTAAACAGATATTTCAATATTTTTGTTTTCATCTCAATTTTTTTCATTCTCTTGACTCATATTATCTTTCAGTAGTTCAAATTCAATTAAGTTGGTATAAAATGAAAGTACATAGTGTCTTCTTTAAAACAAACACAAATTATATTATAATTCTTAATTTATTTAAACTTCCTATATCCATAAAACTTACCCCTACTCCCAACAATTTTTCTCTTATACTGACAATTTTCTCTCTATGTTCGCATAAAAATTTACCAGAACACACAAAATGTGTGCTATATGTAAAAATATTGCATTAATTAATCATGACTCGGTATTTTAACACCCATTCAACAAGAGGCATTGGTCTCCTGGTTCATAGGTAACAAAGACCAAATAACCTCATTAGGAAAGGGAAACTCCTTTCAAGTACATTCGTTAATATACCTTGTCTATGCTTCAATAATGAACTATATGATTCCTGATGGGAACCATTTTTGATAGGATAAAACACCAACTGGTCTCCCTTTTGAAGGAACATTCTAAGGACTATTTTGACTAACTGTGGTTCTTATTGGACAGAGAGTGTATACCAAGAGAAACCATATTTGAATGCGTTTCCCATAAAGTCAAATCATAAACAAAGTTACACGTTGAATGAGGTGTTGACTTGCCAGACATATTTTTAAGGGAACCAACTATGGATGATTTTGATTAAGTTTGCTTCCAGTTGGCGAAGTATTTCCAGAAGAGAAGATTTTGAACGTATTTTCCGGTTATGTTAAATTGAGTCCCCTGATGGTGGATTTCTCGGATGAGTGCGGCATTGCCATATATATTTCTGAAGGGGATCATCCTAAGACCTGTGAATAAGTTTGGCTTCAGTTGACGAGATCTTTGAATGAATCCCGAAGGGTATGCTGTAAAACTATATTCTTTTGTCGTGATGGTGGGATTAAGTAATGGTCTGCATTCGTTCGTTCTCATGTCTCACTTTACTGTGGACGCAACTCCTCAGAAACCGCTAAGCCGATTTCATTTTATTTTTTTTTAGGATTGTTAGCCACCATATATACTAGATCTTACTCATTGCCATTTCGATTCATCAAATTTTGTGGAGCTTTTGGTTGTATTGATCCAAATTAGAAATCTCTTCAGCAGTATGTAAACTTAAATTATACGGTGAGCACCTGCCCATTTTTTTTTACAAATGGTCTGAAATGTTAAGTGTTTTGCTGCTATGGACCCCCCCATCTCCCCACACAAATGCACCAAAATATTAGAAAAAAATATTGTTACAATTTATTCTTTTATTACTGTGAGACATTTTCTGTACACTAGAGCCTAACCTTATATCTTTAATGTGTCAGTAGATTTTATTCCCTCGTTTAGAACACTTGTTTTGATCGATACAACACATGAGACTAGTTACTTTCAAATTGTCTAAGCTGTGGGTTTGGAAGTTTCTTGTGAGGTTGGGGACCTATTTCTACGCAAAGCAACCTTGTTTTAAAGAGAGGCGACAAGGAATATTGTGACCAAGTTTTATTCATACTGGCATCGGAGATAATCATTGAATATTTTCCTACAGGCTACAATGTTAAACATATTTTTGCTTTTCGGAAATCTTGGATGAGGTGGACATACTTTTTTGAGCAATCGGCTTTGCATGCTCTCACATAAGTTTGAATGTTAATGTTCTACGCTTGGGCCAACTTTGAAAAATTGAAAAGCATATCAAAGACTACATTTAATCTCAATAAGGGATGTTTTTTGACGTGACAGCGCTTTTTTCAAGATGGCTGCTAGCTGGACGCGAAGTTTAACATTAGACCCTATGGGACAACATATTCTCTCACACTACCTGGCTTATTGGAGCCATACTTGGTCACAACTCTCTTTTGTTGGTCCACTTCGTAAAATGTGTCCAGCATCCGTATCAGATACAAAATCGTCGACAGCAGGTAACTTAGTTAACATTGAACCATAGGGGAAACACATTCAAAGATCTCCTCTGAGACTACCTGGTTGATTGCAGCCGTACTTGTTCACAATAGTTCTTGGGTGGTCCTCTTAAATTTTTTCCGTCAAGTCAGTACCTCATCCTAGAGACCTGCCGGCTGGAAACCTAGTTTAAGACTGGGCCCTAAGGAAGAACACATTCAAAGCTCTTCTCCTCTATAAACTACTTGGTCAATTGGAACCAAAACATGGTAAAAACTGTCCTTCGTCGGTCCCCTTTGCAAATTGCACCCGACAAGTCTGCGTTAAATCCATGATAGATACCAGCGGAAAAGATAGTTTAAAAAATTGACTAAATGGGAATTAATTCAGAGACAGCCAATCATTACAATACTTGGTCAATATACTCCTTGGTTGGTCCCCTTTATAAAAATGTGTTGGGAATGTTTGTGCCTCATCAAAGCAACCGCCAAAAACAACTTATTTTAACATTGAACCACCAGGGGAATCGCTTTCAAAGATGTTCTCTGAAACGAGTTTTCCAATTGGAACAATACTAATTCATATTTGTCCTTTCTTTGCCCTCTTTGAAAATATTTCATATGTTCATAATGTCCTGTTCATTTGTTTATTTTTATGTTAACATGAATATTGTTGTCAGTTTCTAATAGAATATAACCGTGCTTCATGAATAAAGTTAATTAGTTAATCAAATTATTGACATATATATATATTTTCGTTGTAGATTGGTTGTTTTGTAATTTTGAACTTCGACCTAACGTGCTGTATGGGATTTTACAGATATTCTTTGTATTTTTGTATTTAATAAATTAAGCTGGTGTGGAACTCATACCCCAAACTAGTGTTATATTCTTTATTTAGTATAGAAATATTTTATTTTCGGATGAGCGAAGCGAAGGAGAAAATAAAAGTTTGTCATGGCTTATTATCCATACTTAACCAATAAATTTGGGGTTATCCAATACAATGTGCAAGAATTTTTTTTTTCAGATGATACTATTTCATCAAATGATCTTTAAAGTGTTATGAAAACTAACAAGCCTTCCAAGCTACGTTTTGCAATAAAAATAAATGTTCCTCAACTTGGTTATTCAGTATCCAAAATGCATCCTCGAAAAAAATTACACAGCAGCCTTCAAATCAGAGCTACATCATGCCACTATAGTATTGATGAGTCCATAATACGCAGCTTGAGAGGCCCAACTTAGACTAACAAAGAAGACCAAACGTGCAAACAGAGGTCTGAAAGCCTTCTAGCCAGAAATTGAAGACAAGGCTGAAAGTTGGATCCTTGTTATTAGCATGGGCGAGGTGCTGCTGACGTTCGAAATGCCACTGAACCGCACTGTTCAAACAGCTGGAGCATAAACCGTTAGCATGAAGACCACGAGCCACGAGAAGTCAGTTTCACGTGTGTACTGTCGTGTACAGCTTCAGAGCTAATGTTACCACCCATGCTAATTTTCAAGAGAAAAACCATGCCAAAAGACAAGTTTCCAAAAAGGTATTGTCATCAAATGCAACGAAACGGCTTGATGGACACTGAGATGATGAAAGCTTGGATCTGGGATCTGCGAATGTTACACCAAGCGACCAGATATTTCTTTTTCACCGAAGCAGATCACTGCTCATTATGGGCACAGCATGAGAGCCAACATGACTGATGACATTAAAGACGCCCTCCACGCAGTCAACACAACTCCTGCAATTATTAGGTATGTCCAAGCTCCTGCAGCCATAAGCCATCAGTAGCAACAGAACGTTTAAGATATACATGAGAACCAAGTGGAAGACAAGTCCTTCTTAGCCATATGTCGCATTACACGTGCATCACTGCATGGGTCTTTCATGCCGCAAAATCTGTTACAAGGACCTGCATCGTTAATGACTTTCGTAAAGCTTAAATCTTCCTCTTTGCCGAACCTACAACCATGTCCTAAGACAGTGAAGATGATGAGCAGTTAATCAACTTCACAAGACAGCTTACACCAGAACTCACCAAAATCTTTCACTCCGATTCCGAATATGAGTAATTCAACGGGTTTTCTGACAGTGAACAGTGATTTTATTTGATGTGATAATTAGAACGTGTAGTGCTATTGTAGAACTTTAAAATTTATCTGAATAGACATTACCGGTAATAATACTATCATATTCATCTTAGAAGACATTAAATGAACGGTGCTATTCAAATGAAAACAAGACATTGTTGCAAATTGATTGTTGATTAATTGTTGTCTTTGTTATTTTAGCATGAATGACTTGTAAAATATGTAAAATATATTTTTTTACGTTTGTATTTAATTTTACAATCTATCGGTACTAGTAGTACATTTTTAGTGTTTCTTGATACAAAAAAACCCCAAAAACAGTAAAATATAACTGTAACAGTACTGATTTAGGATTAATGAATACAGCAATCAATCAATCATACTGAAACAGAACCTGCTATTTGCCCAATCACACAATATTCGCCACTTTTCTAAGTTTTGTGTTTGTTATATTTTTCTTTTTTTTATTACGATATTTTTTGTGAACTTCGACTTTTACTTTGTTTCAAGAATTTTGTATTTAACTTGTTATATTGGAATTCTCGTGCTCCCTTTGGTACCTCATTTTGATATGTCATCCGTTAGTGTTAACGATGTTCAGGTTCTGTTCTCATTTTTTTCGAATCTGAGGTTTTGACGGTCGTTCCCTTCAGTAACCTCATTATTATTTTCTTCGATATCATCAGACCTTTTCAGTAACCGAAGTGAACGAACATGTGGAAATGGTGGAACAAAACACGAAAATATTTCACTCTTTTCAACAAGTAACAAAGGAAAATTTGGTCTACAGATCTTTATTGATAAATAAACGAAAATTTATTATCCAGGTGAATTAGTTAAAAAACAAAACAAGATGAATAAACAGTGACGATCGTGAAATCGCACCAGTAGGTCATGGCACACTCGCATTTTTTTGTTTTTTGAACACGACCCTGAAATTAGTAAAATAAACAGATTAATCGCGTATTCTTATTACCCGCAGGGACATTTCTGAGGGAAAAAAATAGCGGGTGATATTCCGATTTTTACGGTACTAGTAAATGAGACGATTTAACGCGGACTGTCTTTCTCAGCCATGGACAGGATTTTCGAGCAAAATTAGCAAATGTGCAGAAGATATATAATTTATATCTATCATCGGATTTCTTTTTAGTTAACATTGCTATAAACAGTGTGTGCTTTTGCAATCACTTGGTGTCCGTCGTTTGAAGTAAATTTTTCATTCAAAGATTTCCTCCTCTGAAACCACTGAGACAAATCGAACCAAACGTGATTACAAGTTCTTGGGTGGTCTCCTGTAGGTTTGTGATTTTTATGTTCATACCTCATCCCACATGACCACCAGCAGGGAACTTATTTTAACACTGGTACCGAAGGGAAATAAATTCAAAGATCTCCTTTGAAAGTTTGTGATTTTTATGTTCGTGCCTCATCCAAGCTGGGCTGTAGCGGGGAACATTTTAAGGATGTTCGCCGGTAAATTTTAAAATAACAAGAATTTCAATTAAATGTGATTTTTTGTCAGAAAATTGATAAACAAGTAATTTAACCCCAAAAAATTTATAGGTTACCGATGAAATTTTTGCGAAATATGTGTTTCAAAAAATGGCGGGAAACCAAACTCCTCTGCATTTTCCATAGGATTAACATGAGCAATGTTTATCCACTAATGAATGTGACAAAATAACACCAACTGAATAAGATTTTGTCAAAATGGCCCAAAAGATGTATAAAATGAAATTATTGGAAAAAATCATGGGGTCACCAGGCAAAAAATTAATAAGCTTTTAAATGGATAAATCCAGAGAAGTCAGAAAATCTGACAGAAATACATAAACATGACCAGCAAACATCCTTAATATCGGATCCTATGCAAAAATGCATTCAAAGATCCTCTGCTCAGAAATTACTCAGGAAATTGGAACCAGAGTTGGTTACAAAAGTCATTTGGTGGTCTCCTACAAAGTTGGGGATTCTTATGATGCTGCCTTATTAAAGATTGCCGCCAGTTGGGAACATAGTTTAAGAGGACCCTATTGGGAATGAATGCAATGCCCTCTGATGCGACTGGTCCATAAGGAACCAAACTTGGTCACAATAGTTCTTTGATGTTCCCCTTACAAGTTTCATTTTGTGTTCAAACATGATCCAACATTATTAAGCATATGACCCTATGGGAAATGCATCCAAAGATTTTCTCTGAAACCACTCAATCAATAGTGTCCAAATTTCGTCAGAATAGTACTTTAATAATTCACTTTAAATTTGTAATTTGTTTTTATGTTTGTACCCCACCAATGATGGTTGCCATCGGGGAACATAGTTTGCAATAGGATCCTAAGAGAAATGCATTAGAAATCGTCTCCTCTGAAGCATTGACAGAGACATTTGGAACCAAATACATTGGCAAACGAATACCGTAGCAAAAATTGACAGGCCGAAATCACAATAGGATTTTAGGTGCTTATCTTCAAGCTTATGATTTTTATGTTTGTACTTCATTCAATATGGCCACCAGGAAGGAACATAGTTAAGAACCCCATGGAAAAGCATTTAAACGTATTCTCCTCTAAGCTCACCGAGCCAGTTGGAACAACACTTTGTCACAATAGTCTTACACTGTATTGCCCCACAATAGTCTTACACTGTATTGCCCCCAACAGTATTTCAGTGAGTGATGCAGACTCTTGAGGGCCTCTTGTTTTGTTTTTTATTCATATTGTTGTTAGCTTACGGAAGAATGAAAACGGATTTTTCTGTTCCCGAGCCATCAGGACTGAAATATGAAAATTTGAAATTTTTTTCCGATTTCAACATATTTTTTTTTCTATGAAATCCTCTTTTTGTAAGCTTTTGGTAGCATGCTAGCTGATTTGGCATAGCTCTATAAGGGTTTTATTGACCAAGATTTAATCTTTTAAAATCTTTATAGTCTTACTTATACACCCCGCTTGAGAAGTTGGGGGTATATGTTGATAGGGTTGTCCGTCCATTACACTTGAGGTTACCCATCTTTTATCCCCAACTTCTGAACAAATGAATATTCATGAAACTTAAGAATACAACACTATGTAGATGTGTACATCCTATTACATAATTACATTACAAGTGATAACACATCTTTTATCCGCTACTCCTCCTGAACCACTGAATAGATTTTTATTCAATTTCAGCAGTCTTTGTGACATAATTTAGAGATGCACCTCTTATTTTAGAACTTTAATTTATTGATTTTTTTTAGTTCCCTATTATTTTTTGGAGTTCCCTATTCCAAGACACGAGCTTAGTTACTACACCACAAATGAGCACATTTCCGTTTATACTCAACTTAAATAGTTGGTATATATAGTGAAAAAATTGTCAGTCTGTCCTTCTGTCCATCTGCGTATCCGTCCGTCCATTACACCTCAGGGTATCAAATCAATACTCCGCTACTCCCTTGATCATGAAACTCACAAAATCATCATGACATAATGTTGATGTCCATACTGTATTCATGAATTTGATTTGATTTATATATATCTTTAAGAATTTCCAAAAGCAAAACATGCACTTTCTTCTTAGATGCTATTAGTCATTTATTTACAAAACAAAAGGGTATGGATTTATATGTGTAATATTTGTGGGTGTGAATAATTTTATTTAATATCAATTATATCTCTTTGTAAGGCCGTTTACCTTGCTTATGGATTGTGATTAACCAATGTGATGAACACATAGTTGAAGAAGAAAAGTCACATTTACAAGTAGATGTGTTTTTTTTATTAATATTTATTCAAGAACCTTTGCTCATTTAAGATCAATTGTGTTTCCTATTATATCATTAAATGATCTGTTTTTCAAATAAAACTATATGATCGGTCCGTTATTTCAAGAACGAATTCAAGGATAACAGTTGTACAAAGAAAAACTAGTAGATTGCAATTAGACACATTATTACGGCTGATCAGCAACGCAGTTGTTTTTTTTTTCAAATAAACACATTTTCAGGGTTAATAACACATAAAAAGGTTATCGTGCAAGACTTCAAAAATGAATTATATGCTAACCAAAGTCCTCAAACAGAGGACGAAACAGAATCGGGAAATGTGAATTGAGAAAAGACAGTGACTGAAGAAAACAACATCCATCATCAACAACCAAACTATACAGAGGAGGGTACATTCAAACATGACAGATTTTGACACATGTGTCGATTAACAAAATACAGCGGTAGATTAACAAAAGATTGATTGATTGAATATTGTTTAACGTCTACTCAGCAATATTTCAGCTATATCAAGACGAGAACAAGATTGTTTATAAATAATCACTTTGGGGTATGGAAAGGGTCATGGGACGGGAAATTCTGACTGCCACTGGAAAAGTAGGGTGAAATAATTTAGCCTTGTAGCCGATCACCTACGGACCACTCAAAAAAAGCTTGCTACAAGGGTTCTTTAACGTGCAGGAAGCCTGGCATTTCTTCCAACACGTGGACCTGAGTTTACATCCCTTCCGAAAGATGGGTTGTGTATTTATTAATCCCGCACAACCACGGAATGGGTCCTATTTCTATATCCCGGGACCCTCGGGGTCAGCCCCCGTTTAGGAGGGGTCACACCCCGCAAGCCGGAGATACTAGGTCCTATTTCTATATCCCGGGGTTCCCTTGGGGTCCTCTGTTAGGAAGACTCATACTCCAAGCTCAGAGGATGCTGCGGGCCTATTCATAAGCCGGGACCGCGCACGGCGGGATTAACAAAAGAAAGTGATTGATAATCAATATCAGAACAATACAGTTAATTAATGTAATTGAAAGTAAACAAAATAATAAAATTTAAATAAACAAGAGAAACTGATTGATAAACAAGAAATATCACAGTTGATGAACAACCAAACGTTACAAGTATTAAAATAAAATTGCAGAAAATTCAATTCGAAAGTGACCATTGTTCAAAAAACAACATTAATTAGTATTACATGAAATAAACACACAGATACACATAAAACAATTACTGATAAACATGAGAAAAATATCAATAGACAACAACCGAAAGTTGCAGAAGATAAACATTCGGAAGTGTCCGGTAATGAAAAAATGAAAGCAAGTGTTGATAAACCAAAAAAAGTGACTGATAAACATAAGAAGTTTATTAAAAATATGACAAAAGCAAGTAAATATCAGTGCATTTCAAAATTTAATTTTATTCAAAACAAATTAATGCAGTAAAAAATGCAATTAGGGCTTTATCAAGCGCAGCATCACGCTGGTCTATGATAACCCACTGACAATGGTAACAACGCCCTAACAATGGTCTTTGAAACGCACAGACAACGAAAATATGTGGTATTATACGCGTAGATCTGACAATAGGTTTACTTTTGGTGTTTAAAAAATTTTATTTAAGGGCATATCCAACAGTTACGGGGGACGTTATAATTACAGCGTAAACGGCGCGACGTTCTCCCGTAATACAACACACTTAATAATTCAAACGTCACAGCCGAGAGCAAAAATGGTGGTCGAAAAAGGCCGAATTTCGAGAAAATGTTTCAGGTTTTCTTGACACGCTTCCTCTTTTTAAGACATTTCTCCCAAATTTAGCAAACTGTAATTTGCAAACTATTTACAAGCAGTTTGTAATAGAGAATACACAGCACACAACGCCATTGATAATGTTTCCTCGTTAAAAACATCATTCTGAAACTAGTATCCCCTAAGACCGACACTTTGAAAGCGTACGCCTTTAATGTAGAGTCAATGAACTCACAGCTCAAGTTTGATAGTGACAGTTAAGAAAACTCGAACACGTTTATCCCATTAGTGAATAAAAACGTTATTTCAAAACTGACTGCCGATATTATTGCAAAACCTGGGCTTTTGTTGAAGCACGTAAAGTATGCCTTCGACAAAAGTAAAGGAAGTGGAACTGAGGAATTGATGAAGAAAAGAGAAAGGATGGATCTCCTAGAGTTACGAACAATGATAAAATTTTCAATACAGCTGTCATTTTTTGCAGGAAAATACAATGTAAATAATATATGAACATACATTTCCATATTATTTGTTTTTTTTTCTATATTACAATTAAAGTTAGCTAAACAAATACAGATTCTTCGAGTAAACGATACTATTAACTTTTTACATTCCTCATAATGAGCGAAATTGTAAACTTGGCAGGAATGCAGTCTCAAGAACGAATCTCGGATTCCTATTACAAAAGTCCCGAATTAAATAAATAAATATAGTTACACGTTGTTAAGGAACAAAGCCCCTACAGCTGCTGTTCTTTGCCTAGAGACGAATTCTTCGCTAAATGTAATATAGAATAGTGAATGGAAAAATGTGCTTTTGAATTTGAGAAACAAAAAGAAAATTGCTAAAAATTATTAATGCAGATTTCGTTGTAAATAAAATTTGTTTTCATTGTAACCATTTTGAAATGGTTAGTGAAAGAAAGATTCTTCTACACTAATAGGTTTGTAACGCTAATCTTGAATGAATGGCGTCAAACTGTTAATTTACGGGTTACCTTAAACGTAATGGCGCAGACGTAACATTATCTACATAGTATATATATAATCCGAAATGCTGATAAAAAACAGATATGACACACGTGCATATCGTGAAAATGTCATCTACATCTAGTACATGATTTTGTCTCAACAATAAACCATATCACATATATAGCCATAGGAACATTTTTTCATTATTTATTGTACAAAAAAGTCAATATAAAAAGTAATGACTGAAATGTCTATTGATCCAATATCCTTGATGTGAATAGGCCGCCCGGTCAAGAGAAGCAATTTTTAGCTTTAAAACTTTTACGAAAACAAAAAACAAAACAAAAAAATAAAAACAATTACTTCCTAAAGATTGCGCTTACCGATTTTTGAATGCTGCTCCTCACTGCTTGTTGTATGTTTATCTTCGTCATTCTCAACATTTCTATGGTAAATCAACCATCTGTAGCGCTAAAAAAATAATGTGATGCTGTTTATTTTTGTCTGTGTCGTCTTTTCTTCCTGTTGAGTTCCCGAGTGTCGGATGGCACAGAACGTTTGATTGGATGATCTGTCCAGTACCAACCAATGCCAGTCATACCTGTTAACCTCCAAGAGAACTGTGTATTCAGATGTTGGGTCATAGCACGTGAAGGCATATTTTCAAAGTTAAACTCTGTTTCAGACAATAAAAAAAAAATACCAGACATATGCATTGCAATCAGATTTTGTCAATAAGTGCTAGTTCTCATTAGAAACTGTGACTTGTGTTGTATTGCCTTGCTCTTTGGTGTATTTCAGCAGGTTTTACTCAGGTGTTAGCTCACTGCTTCACCATGCATATGAGTGTTTCTCTAATTTGCTTTTGTAACTTGGAAATTTATTCACTTAATATACTAGGAATGCTTAAGTGCTGCAAAGGAAATATCTAATTTCATCAGAAATTGATTAAACAGCTATCATCATCTTTTTTTAACTTCATCAAAATAAAATCTGTGGAAAAAATATCCAAGATACAGTTAAAAACAAAAACTTAGAGGTTTTTAAAGATGTTTCAATAGTTTGGGGTATTTAAAAGTGTTAACATCAAAACCTTGGGGCCATTTTTTATAAAATAGAAATTATTCAAGGGAGGTAATTAGCAATAATAATGAATAGTTTCGTATCAGAAAAGATTGTTTAGATTCTTTGTATATTTTCAGTCTTACTTATAATACTGATAACTATATAAACAACACCCTGATTACTATATAAACAACACCTGTCCTAATTATTGCCCTAATCAACACTAATCACACAGTCTGAATAACTTGTTTACCTGTCAGAATGATACTTGAGTTCAATAAACGGACATGCACAACAATTTCACCTTATCAATTTTGCGGATGAAAACGATGACCCGTTGCGGTAATGCTTACCGGCAGATGAAGTTACCTTTTTGCGGGGATGACCCAGCAAATGCGGGGCGCACGGCGGCCATCCGAAAGATGGGTTGTGTATTTATTAATCCCGCACAACCACGGAATGGGTCCTATTCCTATATCCCGGGACCCTCGGGTTCAGCCTCCGTTTAGGAGGGGTCACACCCCGCAAGCCGGAGATACTAGGTCCTATTTCTATATCCCGGGGTTCCCTCGGGTCCTCTGTTAGGAAGACTCATACTCCAAGCTCAGAGGATGCTGCGGGCCTATTCAT
>MJUU01061887.1:2203-30761 GCA_002080025.1 Modiolus philippinarum | reverse complement strand
ACATTTTTCTTTTCAGGGATCCACATAAATAAAAGACTATTTTGACCAAGTTTGGTTCCATTGGCTCAGCAGTTTTGGAGGAGATGATGTTTGAATGTGTTTTCCGATAGAACTATGTTCCCTGCTGACGTCTATTTGAATATGGCAGGAACATGAAAAAACACCTTTTTTGCATCGGATGAACAAAGAGCTATTGTGGCAAAGTTTAGTTGTAATTGGCTCAATAGTTTTAAAGGAGATAGTTGAACATGTTAACGCATATTGTCTAATGTGAAAGTCATCTTTGATATCTGAAAAAAAAAAAACTTTTTTAAAGGACTACTGTGGCCAAATTTGGTTTCAAGTGGCCCAGTATTTTAAGAGGAGAAGATCCTTGAATGTCTTTTCCCAAAGGCTCCAATGGTTGAATTTCGTTATGCTGTACATGTGTTTGAAGGAGTAACCTCTCATAAGCAGCATTAGAATCAAATAATGTGGAAAGCAATTATCCAAAAGTAGTCTGTAAAGAAGTAATTATTACCAAAAATATCGAAATAGGAGGTCAAATCCAGGACCAAGGACATCCACCGAGTGCCTACCCAAAATGAAGCCTAAGTATTTTTAAGGGTTTCATAAGAACAGTCTCTTTCTATAATACTTACGGTATTTTTTTTTCATGTCAGAGAAGTCTGACTATTGGCCTGGTGGATTTCCTCGGGGACCTCTGGTCTACAGGCAGTGACACTGACCCAAATGATTTCAAAATACACAAAAATACTAAAGAAAAGACAAAATTAATAGAAATGTTAACTTTTTTGTGGCCCCGATAATAAAATTGGAAGTAAACTGTTAAAATTGAGAAAAAGAAATCCTGCCTGAATTTTATTTTCTGCATCTGAAGAAGTTAAAAATTAGTATATTTTTAAATATATGTAATAAGATGACGATTTGAAGAATTGCAAGAAATTCACAAATAAAGATTATATTGATAAGGCGACAAAGTACACCTGTAAACTCTCCTTATCCTTTCATTTCGCATTGTGTACTTTTCTGCAAAAACTCCCGATGGAAGTTGAAAGCTTACACAATGATATCCAATCAAACAAAGTTCTAGGATCTTGGTGGGAAAACCAGCTGCAACAGTTTATGGAAAGGGGAGTCTGTGAATGGAACATATGTATTGCATAAATATGATGAAACACTGTGCCGAAATATGTGCTATCTAATGGTTAGCAGGTGTTAAATCCTCTCTGTTATTTTCTTTTCTAATTGGAGCCTCATCTTACGCTGCATACTGTACAAAACTCCAGAATGAAAATTATAAATATGGTCCGTTTTACAAAAAAATTTGTTGTAAAAAATATGAGGATGGCATTAATCCGTACCCCTCCTCAGTGTAACCTGGTAAACATTGCACTAAATGCAAAGAGGTAAATTGACCACCAAGATGTTATGAAGGCAGTTCGATCTGGTAGTACAGTGGAATCACATTTGTCACCGACTGATTCACTGAAAGATTTACATGAAACTATAAGACCAAATCCTGAACCAGTCAAATCATCGAGTGAAATACTGGGTTTCTCTTCAACGTAAAAAGATACCTATATTTTACGCATATCATGTTTAGGATCAACTGAACTTGGCAGGTACAATCCTTGAATTCAAGGATTAAAGTCGCCAACGAAAATTATGTAATGTATGTATTGAAGAAATTATTGACATTATAATGAATAAAATGAGCATTATTTGAAGCAAAATAATGCAAATTCGAGAAAATCTACAACAATTAATTATAGCTCGGGTTGGGACAAACTTTGAAAACAATGAAATGATTAGTTATGTAGTGTTATATCAAGGTGGAATATTGAAATAATAAGAATTATATAATGATTACTTATGTGAAAAAGTGTGGTTTATCCAGAAAGATTAAACCGTAAATGAGGATCATAGCATTTTTTTTATTCAGGGTTTCAAGTTTGCAACAACTTGATTCTTTTTCAAATATATTGGTAGCCCTGAAAAGGGATGTTAGAATGATTAGAATTTCACTGTAACTTGATTTAGATCTTGTTGGGCAATATGTTGCCACAGCTGTTGAAGGTTCCTTCAGTCGTTGCTCCCCAACGGTCACACCACATTCTTTTATCGAGGTACGATGGGAGAAGATCACCTGAGAAACCCCTCATGGTTTTAAATTTCTGTGTTGTGCTTGCCAAACAGGATTCTGAAGTTTGGATATGTACCCTTGTCTCTGGGTCGACAAAGTTGACTGAGTGGTTTACAATGGCATGTTCCAGATTCTGGTGTTACTGGATGCTTTGGTTAGCCTTCCACTGGCATGAATGGATGATTGTCCTACGTTAGATAATGGGTAAGTACGTTTTCATCCCTTTTATCTACTGTCTACATACACAAATGTTTGTTTTTTGAAGTATCAGCTATGCCTAATACCCATTGTTCTTTACTAGCACGTCGCCCACTGTTTTATTTGGCATTGTGGCAAAAAGGGCTCTCTCCTCGATTTGAACTATGTTAAAGGGTCGGCCATGGTTGGATTGATTGTGTATAAATTTGGAAGTATATATGTCTCTTATACACTGGTAAATTAATAGTTTTCTCTGAGATGTCTGTAGTCTTGGCACCATAGGTACAAGAAATACAACCTTTTGGCCAAAGGTACTCTAGATTTGGCGAAGGAGGAACCTGTCCTTGTGGATCTATTAGTGTATCACTTAGTACAGAGCCAACTTATGCAAGTGAAACAAAAGCCCTCTGATGTGTCTTTTGTAGATCTGGTAAGGAGTTGCATTGGTGCGTTACAGTGCAGACAGTTGCACGAATCTGGTAACAGTTTGCGATCGCTGAAATACTTTGGCACTGCTGTTGTGTCATTACTGAAGATAACTGGTGCTAGGGAGCTGTACAAATCCATGATGTTATTCAAAACTGAACTAATTTGACTTCATGGTTATTGCAGTTATATACCATAGAGGAGCTTGTGTTTATATAAATTTTTTGTTTCAAAATAAAATTCCTGAGACATTTAAGTAATTATTACCTTTGAAGATTCATTTAAGCAACAGTCTGAAAAAGCATTAAAGTGATTTACAATCTTTGAACTTGATAATCACACAGAAACTAAATTATCAGAAACTTCGGTATTTTATTATAATTAATATTTTAATTTGTATTTAAATCAAATTTAATTATAGATAATTAAGAATGATCAAACGAACAAAAAAAAAATATAAAATAAAATAAATAAATAAAAGAAATAAAAATAAAAAAAACCAACAAACATAAAATTTTATTAATAACACTGTAAACCAACTTATTTTCGCGAGCGATTTATTTTCGCGACTTTCGCGTGCGTGAAAATGTCACGAAAATAAATAGTTCATATCCTTATATAAAAGCATTAACAGAGAAAATTAATATCCGCGAACTTCACCAGGAGTGACAAAACGCGAAATAAAGTAGCCGCGAAAATAAGTTGGTTTACAGTAATTATAAATGTCTAAAAGAATGTCAAATAATTTAATTAATAACTACACGTTGCAAAAAAATTATTTAAATGTATGACCTCTGTTTTCAAATTTGAGCACTGCAAGCTTAATAGTGTATATAATCTGAAACAATATCAAGATGAATCAAATGCAATAATCTAATTGAAGTTGAAACAGATACTCTTGAAAGATTGTACAATAACATGGCTGGCATTTCTACCATTTTCCCATCTTTACCATCCACCACCACTGAAACAGAAATTATATTTTAATATAAACAGGCACACACCACGAACTACTTAAGGAACTGGATAACAGACTCGACGAGGAAAACCTTGACCTGGACACCACACAACTACGTTTGTTTCCGAAGATATCTTCAAGGCCAACATCAAAAAAGATGAACGACTACAAAATCAACGATTGACCCACAGTTACCAACTTGGACAGACCGCTGATACACATACCTGGGCATCTGACTTCGTCAGGGACATCAACAAGATAGCAGCCCAGGTAATACAGCAACCGAACTAATGTGGAAGCAACGTAGCGCAAGTCACTCAAAGCCGCTCAGACACAGGAACTTGACATACCGTTCCAAGAAAAAAGGCCTCAACCGACACCCCATACCAGTACAGAGAATGACGGATTGGTCACCAGAGCAAAGGTATTTTCCCTTATTTATCATTAATTTTTGTTAACTGGATAGACCTTCTTTGATGAAATAAAATATATGGGCAAACGAACTTCTTACTACATGAAATACATGGCAAAACAATTTATTCAATCACTGTTGTTCTGTTGTAAACTCTGTATTTTAAAAATAATTATAATGAATTATGCATTTTAATGAATATAAAGCCGACATCAGCAGAAAACTCTTGGAGGGAAAACGTCGAGTTCACCGGGTTCTACAGATGACCAGGCAACAACTCCAGAAATAGAAAACAACAGAGAGACGATCAAGCATCGACGAGCCTACGAACCAATTGAGTACAGGGTCATTGACCAGATGAGATCTACATTGATAACTACGGTTATGCATTGACAGCTTTGATTCAAACAAACAGCATTTATATTTCCGTGATTTTATATTTATGTTGTGAGTGTTCTATATAATGTAACTTGATATTTAATTTATAGTGTCATATTTATTTTCATTCATTCGTTCTTTTGATCCTTTGTGAATCAATGCTCACCATTCATTCATTCTCTTGATCCTTTGTGTACCATAGCGCTTCAATTTAATATTTATTATTTAAATAAACTAAACTAAACTAAATATTTTATTTCGTTTCCTATTGCAGCTGCAATAACAATGTCAGTCTTAAGGACCAAACCTGTCATAATTAGACAAATCAAATGATGCTGGTGAATACATTTATTGTACAGATTATTTTGTTTTCAGAAGGCTTGATGCAAAACCTGAAAGCATCAAAATGAAAAAAAAATTAAAGATTGATTGATTAGTTAGCGTTGAACGTCCAATGAGCAATATTTCAGCTATATCAGGACGAGAGCAAGTTAATCAATTAAATAAAATTGTAAGTATAAGAAAAGAAACGAAGCAAAGGTGGAAGGGAACCGGTGCAACGACTTTTGATTGCCATTGGAAAAGGGAAAAATGGTTAGGGGCAGGCAATTTAGCCTTCCATACAACACCCAGTGCGTCTGCCCTCTTTAGAGAAAGAATTGAATGAGGAAAAACTAAACAGGACAGTGGCGAAACAGGCAAAACAATTAGATCAGATATCATCACATATGAATCTTTGCCAAACAATTGTTGAACCAGACTGTTCCTAGCATAAAGCACAAGGTATTCAGAAAGCCCTTCCAACTATTAATTCTACGCAGCTGCTGTACCACTATGGACAAAACTGTACTTGATGAACACCATGCAAAAATGTCAGTTAGAAAATGATGAAGTATGATGATGAATGATGAAGTAGGTATTATTGGCAGTAGCTTAATAAAACTTTTTTATTTTTTAGAACGGCTACACATGTAACATAGGAATTTGCTGGAAGGGAATATCCTGACATATCTTGATTATTTTGGAAAAAGATTTAATTATTAAAGATAATGTACCAACTATCTACTTTGAGAAATATTGCTATCTGTCAATTTAACAAAATAAATGATTAAATCTAAAATGGATCAGTCTTAAAGTTTCTTACGTTGTTGCAGTCAAACTGACTGATTGTTTGATGTTTTACGCCAACTTCAGCAATATTTCTGCTAAATCGTGGCGAGAACGGATGGACAGACAATAACTGTAGTCTGTTTCCATCAAAAGGCCTAACGACCTATGGATATTTTATACATGAAATGCGAAAAAGTTTAAGTCAATCTTATAGGCATCATAGCAAAAAATAAATGGATCAATGCTTATTGCATGTTTTATAAGAATTGAAAAAATGATAACTTTTAACCTGAACGTCTAAAGAATAGAAAGGAGTCGCTTACTATTTTCAATTTCTTCTCAAAACCTTTTTACACCTCCACAAACAAAGTTTGAATCGCCCTGTCCGTGTGTGATAGCAAACAATTTGTCGTAACAATTTTCTCAATAACTGCTAATCATTATCACTTGAAATTTTGTAAGTAGCGTCTTTGCCGGAGATTTATTTCCAGGTCACCGATTTATTCTTTTCTTTAGAAGGGCTGGAGGAATCAAAAGTCCTTTTCAGAGCTATTGTTCAAACATAGGTCATTACTTTTTAGTTAGGTTCGCTGTTTTCTAACTGGTATTGACTTACAACCATAAGTATCATTTTATTCAAGACGTATGCTTCTACCTGATACATCACGTTCCACAATACGTTGCACTACATGGACAACCCGCTGGTTTTTGGATGTTCCTCTTTGATGGGTTCAACTTTACACTGACTAGATCACCGACCAACAGCAAATACCCAGAACTGTCTGGCATCAAGAAAAATATGTCTAAAAGTTATATAGGGCTCTTATGAAAGAAGTCAATGGATATTGAGGAATCTGTAAATGTTGAGCACTTAACAATAATGCTATTACAAAGCTTTTCGTTTTAAAGTTGCCATGTAATGGGTATAATTGTCGTTGCATCAGTTTTTTACAATCAACCGCACCAGTAGTATAGGCAAAATCTTGAGAACAAAAGCAAAGAAAGAAATCGAAAACCGTGGAAAAATCACCCTTTTTTCACAGCTATCTCTCTTACTGTTTATATTGTGATATTGTTATTTAAATTTAACCGAAAGAATTTTGCAAAGAATAAAATGATATGGCACTATCTTCAAAGTAGCGAACACTTTATTCATAGGATTCACAAGTTAATGTTTGTGAAACATTTGGCTAATATGGACAAAACATCAGATTTCAGTGTTAAGCGAGGTTTAACTTGAATAATGCACGTACATAAGATACCGTAGATGTATCCAAATAGTAATATTTTTTTTTTATTTCAAACAATGACAATGTCATCTAAGAAACTTGTTTTGATCTTGGTATCGGCATGATATATAAAAGGGCAGTACCAATAATTAGAGATATTCATTAAATAATAAATCTTTTAAGTCAAATATGCATTAATTATGTTTTTGCAAGTTTACCTCGGTATCTAGTTATTTGTACTCAGTCAGCTTAATTACAGCAGATATATTCGGAAGAAATATAATTTATAATAAATAAATACGAGTTCTCAAGTTAAAATCATTCTTGTGCATGCAAGTTGAGGACTTTGATTTTTGCGGGTATAATAAAATATTCGGGTCTTTACTGCCATGCTTTAAAATAGATCATAGATCCTTATACATGCACTTTTTATTTTTTAGATTGATCATATTATTTCAAAAACATTGTATGTCCTTTACTATTTCCCTTCAGAGGGTGAAAGTATCTTGTCTTTGCAAATAGTTCCATAAAGAAATTTGTAATCAAGAAACAGACGTTGTGCAGTTAAAAACTCAATTTAAAATTAATGGATTGATTAGTTATTTTTTAAAAGTCCAGTGAGCAATATTTCAGCTATATCAGGACGAGAATAAGCTAATCAATTCAAAAAATATGATAAAAGAGGATAGAAATAAAAGTGGAAGGGACAGCCGGGGCAACGAGGTTTGAGAAATGGGTAGGTACAGGAAATTAAGCCTTCTTTACGAGACCAAGTGACTCTGCTCTCCTTAGACAAACATAAAAAGAGGTCTTTGCATGGAGCTTGGCGTTTCTTCACACAGTTTGGCTACAATGGTTTGCGGCCAGGCCTTTCGTATTATGACCTGATTACTCTGAATCCTATGTTCCAACTGGGATCTCAACCGGCCAGAGCCAGAGCCCCTGAAAACTGATTGAGGTGCCAGAAATTTAAAATTGAAATCGATTTGAAAATGTATGTCATAGAATTGAATATAATCATACATTTGCTGACGTTTGGTTTGTTATATTGATTGCCATACTTATTTTTCTGCTTCAGCTTGAAGGAAACAAACCTGTCTATACCAGAAACATATATTCCTCTTGTTAACAAAATTTGATCTTTCGACATCGGCATGACAAGAAATCTATACTCGACTTCAAAATTTAACATTTATTTACCAAAAGGGCGAATTTCTAGCATTGCAAGTAGCTGACTATCTTATTAAATACCAAACAAAATAAAAATCTCAAGATGAATGAATGTAAGTCTTTGTGAATTTTATCAGTAGTCGACATCATCCGTGAGAGGCCAGCTTCAAATCGATAATTGACAGAAATCTTTTGGTGGATTTGTAAAGATAATAATTACGATAGACCTTACTTTTGAAATATCTCGTAGTTCGTCATAGATGTTCTGAGTGCTTCTCTAGATGTGTAATTTTATTTACAACGTGTGAAAGATAAAACTGCAGAAAACGTTGCACATTAAAAAAAATGACGGGATATTTGACAGATTTTGAACTTCATTACTTCTTCTTTACCCCTTTTGTGTAATTTAGAGGGAAAACGATGGGATACATTTCAGTAGCACCACTCACTTATCAGAGGATTAAAGGACAAGTTCAGTCTAACAGACTTTTCAGATTCAATGGTATAGTTCAGACGAAGACGATAAAAAAAGGCCAGAGACAACAAGGTCAGAGCCACCATCCACTGCAAACGAACTTGCAGAAGAATAACACTCTTTTTTACAATCCACAAGTTTTAGAACGATATAGAAAGACCAAAGCCAAGAAGAAGGCTAAACCACCATCCCCCGTAAAGGAACCTGCAGTAGAACAACTTTCTTTTTTTGCCAGGATTATCCCTTGCAAAGGCCCAAAAGCAATCGAGGAACGAGGAAAAACTAGAGCAGTGATCTTTATGTACGCTTTGTTTTGGAAGAATCGAAGGCATCCAACGTAACTCTGCTGGTTGACTTGTTTATTGTGCTTGATAAAACCTTAATTGAGAAAATTTTGTTGATTGATTGAATATTGTTTAACGTCTTCTGAGCAATATTTCAGCTATATCAAGACGAGAACAAGTTTGTTAATAGATAATCAATTGATTGAATATTGTTTAACGTCTACTGAGCAATATTTCAGCTATATCAAGACGAGAACAAGTTTGTAATAAATAATCACTTTGGCGTATGGAAAGGGTCGTGGGACGGGAAATTCTGACTGCCACTGGAAAAGTAGGGTGAAATCGAAAGAGCGGGGAATTTAGCCTTGTAGCCGATCACCTACGGACAACTCAAAAAGAGCTTGCTACAAGGGTTCTTTAACGTGCAGGAAGCATGCCATTTCTTCCAACACGTGGACCTGAGTATAGATCCCATCCGAAGGTGGGTTGTGTATTTATTGATCCCGCACAACCACGGAATGGGTACTATTTCTATATCGCGAGGTTCCCTCTCGGTCAGCCCCGTTTAGGAGGGCCATTTCTTCCAACACGTGGACCTGAGTATAGATCCCATCCGAAGGTGGGTTGTGTATTTATTGATCCCGCACAACCACGGAATGGGTACTATTTCTATATCGCGAGGTTCCCTCTCGGTCAGCNGGTCCTATTTCTATACCCCGTGGTTCCCTCGGGGGGGGGGGAGAGAAAATTTTAGATGATTGTCCTCTTTCTGACTATGTTCGAGTCGGGAGTTGCAAGATCGGTGATTACTTTCTTGGAATTATTCGGGCTAAAAAAGTCGTATGGTTAGCCATTTGACCAGAATCTGCAAATGGGCGTTTAGGCATTGCCAAGACCCTTGTTTAAACTATAGATTGGCTTTGCCAGAATTTCAAAAGACAAGATGAAAGATTGATTGATTGATTGAATATTGTTTAACGTCTACTCAGCAATATTTCAGCTATATCAAGACGAGAACAAGTTTGTTGATAAATAATCACTTTGGGGTATGGAAAGGGCCATGGGACAGGAAATTCTGACTGCCACTGGAAAAGTAGGGTGAAATCGTCAAGGGCGGGGAATTTAGCCTTGTAGCCGATCACCTACGGACCACCCCAAAAAGAGCTTGCTACAAGGGTTCTTTAACGTGCAGGAAGCGTGGCATTTCTCCCAACACGTGGACCTGAGTTTACATCCCATCCGAAAGATGGGTTGTGTATTTATTAATCCCGCACAACCACGGAATGGGTTCTATTTCTATATCCCGGGACCCTCGGGGTCAGCCTCCGTTTAGGAGGGGTCACACCCCGCAAGCCGGAGATACTGGGTTCTATTTCTATATCCCGGGGTTCCCTCGGGGTCCTCTGTTAGGATGGCTCATACTCCAAGCTCAGATGATGCTGCGGGCCTATTCTTCAGCCGGGACCGCGCACGGCGGCAAGATGAAAGATGATTTTATATGAATGCAACCGTAAATTTTGTGGAGAAGGCTATAACTTAATAGGGGAAGCACACATCTCCAAACCCTACTACAGGAAAATACACATTCTTTTCAATTCATGTACAGATGGTAAATATGTTAAGTCATCTAAAAAATTGACTAGGCTAGATCGTCTGTGGCTGGAAAATTTCATTTTGGGAATAAATTTTACAAAGCTTTAGATACAGCAGTCAAAAGCAAGATTAATTGACTGATTAGTAAAGAGTTTTACGTCCAGTTAGCAATTTTTCAGATATATCGGGACGAGTACAAGTCAATCAATTAAAAAAAAAAATAAAATACAGTAATGCATGGGGAAGGGACGACCAATGTAACAACTTTAGACTGCCAATGGAATGGTAGTGACAGGGAATTCAGAATTAAATATCTCCGAGCGAGTCTGCTTTTGAAAAAGAAATTTGAAAGGTCTTTATATTGCATGGGGGCGTGGCATTTCCCCATATTTTGGCTTAAATGTTGCATTGACTAGTCGTAAGATTATCATGGGTGTGACGGTCATAAATTTATTTGCCTTTAACCTCGTGTTACTTATTACACCATTTTAGTACTGGTAACCATGTCGTTTAGTTCTGGGATGCATTTTTCAAAGTAGACAACATAGTAATGATTCCGGTAAAAATTTGCTCAATAGTTGCAGAGATATAGATAAAAATGGGTCAAAGAATCAAATGGCCGGGTTGCGTTTTGGTGCTTCTAGCTATAAAGTGTTGTTTTTTAGGTTCCCTAATGGGTCTGTGAAAACAGGAAAAAAATTTCAAAATAATTCCAAAAAGGGAGGTGCACATCTACAATATATATAGAAACATTTTGTGAGGTTTCAAAAATGTAGGTTGATAACTGTAGGAGGAGTTGATTTCACAAAATAGGTACCCTTTATTGAAAGTGTCGATAAAAAATTACTAAGTTCCAAAGTCCGTAAAAACAGAAAAAAAATTTTCAAAATAATACCAAAAAATGAGTTGCACATCTACAATATATATAGAAACATTTTGTGAAGTTTCAAAATTGTAAGTTGAAAACTGTAGGAGGAGTTGATTTCACAAATTAGGTACCCTTTATTGAAAGTGTCGATAAAAAATTACTAAGTTCCAAAGTCCGTAAAAACAGAAAAAAAATTCAAAATAATTCCAAAAAATGAGGTGCACATCTACAATATATACAGAAACATTTTGTGAAGTTTCAAAATTGTAGGTTGAAAACTGTAGGAGGAGTTGATTTCACAAAATAGGTACCCTTTGTTGAAAATGTCGATAAAAAATGGCTAAGTTCCAAAGTCCCTAAAAAAAGGAAAAAAATTTTCAAAATAATTCCAAAAAGGAATTAGCACATCTACAATATATATAGAAACATTTTGTGAAGTTTCAGAATTGTAGGTTGAAAACTGTAGGAGGAGTTGATTTCACAAAATAGGTACCCTTTGTTGAAAATATCGATAAAAAATGACTAAGTTCGAAAGTCCGTAAAAACAGGAAAAAATGTTCAAAATAATTCCAAAAAGGTAGGTGCACATCTACAATATATATAGAAACATTTTGTGAAGTTTCAAAAATGTAGATTGAAAACTGTAGGAGGAGTTGATTTCACAAAATCAGTATCCCATTTTCCCCGCCCGCCCGCCCGACATTCACCATACTATAACCCGGATTTGCACTCCGTGCAACCCGGCCAAAAATGTTCAACACAAAACCACACAGCTTTATACAATGTAATGAAATGTTGAAAATATCAAAAATGTAATAGAGAAAATGATGGTTATTAAGGCCCAAAATGTGATACAAATGGCGAAACTCGGGTTATTTCGTGCACCCTTATCTATACATTAAAGAATGAAAGAGCATAAATTGTGTCTTTTGGGGTTTTAACATGCAAGGGATTTCGTAAAAGAGCTGTATCAAAGATTAGTGTTCGGTCAACTTTTTTTTAGTTTGGCTTTTTCTATCAGGAAAGTTTCAAGGGTTACTTACTAGAAACGGAACCCTCCCTTTTATTCTAATACAGCCATACCAAAAATGGAGACGTGCACATAGTCGACATTCTGCTCAGGAGGCCGTCTTGATTATTATGAGGTATGAGCAAATCTCATTTTTGAAGGCAAAATTGTGACTTCAAGATGAAGAAAAAAAATTGAAACGCTGTTCTATTACTCAGCTACAAACGTATGTCATGTATTTATATAGACTATTTCGTATGAAATTATTCAATATATACAATATGATTGATTGATTAGTTAGAGTTTAACGCCCAATGAGCAATATTTCAGCTATATCAGGAGAACAAGTGAATAAATTAAAAAAAAATGAAAGTAACAGAAGAAAGAAGAAATAATTGTGGAAGGGACAATCTGGGCAACGACTTTTGATTGCCACCGGAAAATGGTAGAAATGGTTGGGTAGGGCAGGAAATTTAACTTTCCATACGACACCCAGTGCGTATATACATTATGTAAAAGTTCTTACATGATACATTTATGATCCCTTTCGATATGCATAAAATTTGGCTTTCTAATCAATTACTATGTTGTTTGTTAGTGGAGTAATTACATAAATCGCTCCTTCTTATTTTGAAAGCTTTTAATATATTTCATAACAAATTTTGGTGTGTTTGACATCCATATTATAAAATACGATATATTGGACGACAAATTCAGCGATGAGAACCAAGGGGGGATTTAAGCAGACATTTTGTTAATCCCAGGAAACTGAGTAGTTTTCGCCTAGGTGACTGTCCTTGAGATGTGATTCTTACATTGACTAGGTACTATTTTGAGAATAATATGAAAAAGAAAGGAAATGGGGTAAATGTCGAAGAGACAATATCCCATATCCAGGTTAAAAAAGCATCTAGGGGCCACCGTACGGTCTTCAACACAGTGAGGAACCTCACACTATATAGCAAGCCCTAAATGGCCCCAAAAGGGTAAAAAAGTCAGACTTCGGAAGAGAAAGACATAAATCTAGCAAGAAAAACAAAGACCATGATAACTGTAAAGTGCTGTTGGTCATCAGGGGGTTTCACCTAGAAGCCAACATTATACATTCATTGTTACTGCAGGGCAATCACAAATAGTTATAGATGATAATTAAATTGTTGACTTTTTACTCAATACAAACAATGTCATTTCAGAGATGGATACGCACAGATCCCTACAAGCAATAGGTGTTATAATGCTGCCAAATTTTGATTGATTGATATGGGGTTTAACGTCACTTTCTGCAGTATTTCAGCTATTTCATGACGGTCAGTTTTAGTGGTGGAGGAAGTCGGAGTACCCGGAGAGAACCACCGACCTTAGGCAGATAACTAACACTTACGATTGTAAGTCGAGTGCACCATTTTTTGTAACGACAAAGTGGGGCGCGAGCTCAAACCGCAATGGTGATACACTACAGTGGTTGTACAGGTAGTAGAACTACTTAATCACTCGGCCACCCAGGCCTCACCAATTTTTTTTAAGTCTGTTAAGTATGCATATACTCTTTCCTTGTTGTTTGATCTATACTTTATCGATATATTTTCATTTATTTGGCAGAAAACTACCCTAATGTAGGTACAATAATTTTGGAATATGTTTACAATCAAAGTATTGGTACCCTAGAGAACACTTCCGGAGTCACGTATGAATTAATCAATAAATGCTCTTTCTGCGGAAGTGACAGTGCTATATTCAGTATCCCTTGCTCCGAAGACATATAAGAGTTAGATACAGTCAAAGCTCACAGTGTAGAAGACATGATTACAGAATACAGAAAATGTTCACATATTAGGGACATACAGTGATATAAACGAACATAAAGACGTCTTTAGAAATGGAAGAAATACTTCCAAATCTAAAAAAAAAAAAAAACATCAGACCAGGAATTTTAAAGTTAAGGCAGTGCTGTCAGAAAATGGCTTTATATTGTTGAAAAACTGAATCAAATCGAAAAGAAATAAACTTATGGCTTTTACAAAATAACAAACAAAAGTGTTGATATTGGGGACGTGTTAGTTAGGGAAGAAAAACAAGAATATCTGCTATTTTCTGGCAGAATGGGGATGAAGTTTCAATCTTCAATTAAAGGTAGTCCTGAGCGATTTCAAGATAGTACAACAAACTTCAACTGTCCTTCCGAAGACAAGACTTGATGGACTACTTCAACATTCCAATAAAACTTGGCTTTGTTTGACGTACTTCAAGATTCTTAATGAAATACCAAAATACCCAAGTTACATCATAATAAATATCAACATACGTTATGTTGTACAAGTGTATCAAGGAGTAACCTCTCTTTGCAGCATTGGAATCAAATAAGGGCTATTCCAGAAATAAATGTATGGGAGGGTTGGACGGCAGCTAATATTTTTTTGCATGGGTGGTGGGGGAGGAGCAAATGTGATTGTATGGGTAGTTGTTCTCCTCCAGAATTCAATTGGATGGGTGGTTGTACATTAAAAGAAAGAAACATAGCAATTCTTTTTCTTTTTCAGTTGATAGGACCTCAAAATACCCGTGACAAACGCATTTTTTAGTCATTGGCGGTTTTGTTTACTTTACGCATTAATCTTACGTGAACGTCCGACAGTTCCGAATGGAATTGTTACACTATTCCGAATGGTAACTGGTGCCTCCTGTTTTACCTTAACGTAAGGTTATATGTTCGGTTCACAGTTGTTTACCGCATAGCAGCTGCATGGCTGCTGAATGGGACATCGATTCAGTTTGCCGTTGGTTGGAATCAAATGGGTTAGAAAAATTTGCGGCCACGTTTAGAGGTAACATTTGTTAAGTGTGAAATCGTAGCCACAACTCCAGTCGCCATCAGCGAAGAATAAAATCGTGCTTGGATGTACAAAACGGTGTTTTCACCTACACCCACAACTTTGCCAAGCAAATATAATATTTTTCATGCCATGGCTAAATTTATAATGCATAAATGAGTGTTTATTCGATAGCCAGTTATGGAGGCCCAACACTCTCAATAGAGGGTTCCTACTGGAAATTATGTAAGCGTACTCTCTTTCCGGCTTGCAGAATGTCCGGCTACATTATTAAGGCACGGACCATTTGATTTTTTTTTGGGGGGGGGGGAGGCTGGGATTTGTATGCGAGCCAGGAATTTTTTTTGTCCACTTCGCGGGCCAGATTATTTTTGTCCCATAGGGTTAATACAAGAAAATTTATTTGGCAAATTTATTTTTTTTTCAATGGGCAAAATGCTGGCCAGATTATTTTTTTGGGCAAAAATCAGGGCCAGAAAATTTTTTTCCAAAAATCCCAGCCCTTCCTTGCACTAGTGCCTTTATTCTGTCAGAAGAAATACCCAAGTGTATTCCTGTCTTGGAATTACTGCCCTAGTGTATTTCATCCAGAAGGAAAGAATACACTGGTGGATAGAATTCACTGTTACAATTACATACCAAGAGTTAGGGACTTATCATTTATGATATCAGGTCGATTCGGCCCTAAGTCGATCCAGCCCAAGTCGTTCCGGTCCTATAATATTACTTTATTAATAAATTAACAGATCTGAACGTCAAAAGAATATTTTGTCATGCATCGTTTTTTGTTTTTTTTAGAAAGTGTGTTCCGAATGATAAGCGGGAGAAAATTTAAGTATCAAGCCCAAAGTATCATTTTTGAACAAAATCAATGTATTCATTTCAACATTTTTTGGTATCTTTTTTGTTTTTTTTTAATAAAAACAGTTCGTTTTCAAGTCTTTTATAAAGGCATGTTGGCAAATATAAAAAAAAATAATATCATACTGTACATGGTTTGTTTTCTAAATTTTCTCGAATGACAAGAAAAAGTTTGCATCAGCTTGTAGTAAGCTTGGGCAGAGATGTTTCGCTTGGGTAAAGCGGGGGGTAAAATGAGAATCAAAGAAAAAGTAACTGCTAATTATCATGTCCTATCATGAATTATTGAACCTAATAATATTTTACTTGTCTTACAATTAACAATTCGATCTACAATATTTAGTTCATTAATTAATCATAAAATATTTCAAAAACAATTATGTTCCGAAATTTCATAATTAATAACATAATATTTGTTACAAAATAAAATAGAACTTATATTTTTGAGACTCTAACTTGTACATTTCAGCTCAAAAGTATTCAATTTAAAATGGCGCGAATCGACTTTTAATTTAGGGCCGGAATGACCTGGGCCGAATCGAATTGGGGCAGGAACGACCTGAATTCATCATTTATTATTGGCAGGGGATCCCAATTTCTTATGTTCGGCGGTCAAAAAAAATTACATCCCCTTCAAGAAGTACAAAAAAAATGACCACCCCCTTGTGATGTGGACAAATTTTGCACTCTCTTTCTGGTGTACAACTCTGCCCATGTAAAGAGACAAAATAGAGAAGGGAATTTTGTAACGATGAGAATAGTTATCAATGTGTAATTATGGATTGTAAAACCACAAGGCTTAGAAAAAGTAAAATGAAAACAAGCATTTAATATTTACATGATTTTTTTTTGTAAAAGGTCCTCTCTTGTTTGGTAGATTTACGTAGAAAGAGATGGATAAAGTCTGAGAGTTGTACACCAAAAAGAGAGACAACTCCCGTAAATTTGGTAAAAAATGGTGGATGTAGGAACCCTAAAGATAATTTGATCAGATCAGAAATAATGTACAAGAAAAAGCTGTCATTCTTGGTACTTCGTGTACTTCTAATAAACAGACAGAAATTCTCCCCATTATATATGTAGTTTGACAAATGTTCGAGAATGGTATTCAAATCACCAATTTACTTTTGCTCTCTTAAGTTTATGGTTTACCACAAACAGCATACATGTCAGCCCCTGAGAGTAAAAAAAATCTGGTCATGAACATCATTTGACCCCATTTTGGGTAAGATATTCACGAAAACAAACAGGCCTCCAAACAAGAATTTTTTTTCTCTCAATCCTGCCTACAAATTCTATTTAAATTTATAGGAAATCAGTGATATGCCGGTAGTACTTGTAAGTAACAGAACTTGCAAACCTACATATGCTTAATTTGGTGGATGGATTCTTTATTATAATCTTGATATTAACAGTTGTGTGATAGCAAAACCCAATTGCTTAAGTACAGTTCCATGTAAGAATCATGCAGGCAGTAATTCAAGGTATGAAAGGAATATACATCGCATATATGGTCCAGAATGCTAAAATCTGAAAATATGAAAATATATTTTTGCAAACAATATCAATGAATCACCAGTTTAGGCCCTAATAAAATAATTCCTAGATTCTCATCCAGCTTTCTGAAAAATTTTGGGCGGGCGGGCGAATTACATTTTTTATCCATTTAAGTGAAAAATGCTGTCATTTTTAAAGAAATTTGCAAAATTCAAAAAATTTGACAAAAAATCTAGATAAAATTTTTTGAGGCGGGTAAAAAAATCGGGATGAGACGGGATGAGAATCTAGGATATTTTTTATATTGGCCTTAATAGTATTCCAATGATTCTTACATGGAGTTGCACTTAAATTTAAACATGTATATATTCACACTCCCCTTGACCATCCAACATGAATTATGGTGAATAAAAGGATATGGAGTAAATGCACATGAGACAAAATCTCTACAAATACATGGTAAAAAGCAATACAACAACGCTTTTATTGTTGTTCTTCATCTTGAAGTCACCAATGAGCTTTGCTCATACCTCATCGTAAGTTCAAGACGGCCCCTAGCACCGGTTTAAGCGGAATTCTTTGCTAATTGTCGAGCAACGCTACATCCATGTCTTTCTTGGTCATGGGTGCGGGATTGTCAACAAACATCAACTAAACTGGCAAAGTGCTCTTACAATCACCCTCATCCTTTGCCCGACAAAAGCACTAGTGTCTTAAGCTAGTGGACAACTACAACATATAGACAAACACAGGGCACTCATCAAGTCGAATGTAAGAAAACTTGGCGTTATAAAATAGTGAGATGTGGGCACTTAAAACACGTGGTCTGGATTACATTTCGAAAATTACAAAAATAATTGCCAAAATTTGAAAGTATCAATATGTCTAAAACAGGGTTGAGGCGTAAGTTTTCTTTGTTTTATTTTAAAAAGCCTTAACTGGGAAGTTTCCATGGTTTCTTTATTGCATTGTTCTGTTTTACATACATAAATTTAAGATTTTATTCTATTTTCAATATACAATGTATACAGGTTTCTGGAGCTGTGATTGATTGATTGATTGAATGTTGTTTAACGTCTACTCAGCAATATTTCAGCTATATCAAGACGAGAACAAGTTTTTTAAATGAATAATCACGTTGGGATATGGAAAGGGCCATGGGACGGGAAATTCTGACTGCCACTGGAAAAGTAGGGTGAAATCGTCAAGGGCGGGGAAATCAGCCTTGTAGCCGATCACCTACGGACTACCCCACAAGAGCTTGCTACAAGGGTTCTTTAACGTGCAGGAGGTGTGGCATTTCTTCCAACACGTGGACCCGAGTTTACATCCCATCCGAAAGATGGGTTGTGTATTTATTAATCCCGCACAACCACGGATTGGGTCCTATTTCTATATCCCGGGACCCTCGGGGTCAGTCTCCGTTTAGGAGGGGTCACACCCCGCAAGCCGGAGATACTAGGTCCTATTTCTATATCCCGGAGTTCTTCTGTTAAGAAGACTCATACTCCAAGCTCTTAGGATGCTGCGGGCCTTCTGGAGCTGTGTCTCAGAGAGACAACAAGTGGGGTATACTTTGTACGACACCATGTACAACATCATGTTTAATATTGCAAATGAATTCCTACCACCAAAATAATAGCAAAATTCAAAATTTACAAGTCCTTCCTGATATACAGTTTATTGATATAAAATGATAACGGTTCCTCCATGTTCTTTGACCTGATACAAGTAATTTGAACATGAAAGCAATTGTTAATTGACACTAAATAAAATATGAGTAGGGTCCATCAGAGATTCCCACATATCAAGATAAAGCGGATTAATGAGAGGTATCAGATTTACTAAAGTGTTGGATGGTGAAGACATCAATGACATCATTTTCATCTACATGTACTATTTTCTTTTGTCTCCTTCTGCAGTACTCAGTTCTGTATATATAAGTATTTCATGTATATTCTTATGATTTGGTATGTGCTGATTTAGAGGGTGGAGCGCACCCGTAACTAGAAATAGAAGAAGTCAGATTTTCATCAGGCCAGCCAATAAAAAAGAAAAAAAAACCAAGCTTCCTCCAGCCTTGACATGCTTGACTATTATGAGCAAAGGGCCACACTCTCCTCTAAACTAAAATTTAGGATCCATAGTTGCTTTATTATACGACCGCAAAAAAATTTGCGGTCGTGTTATGTTATAGTTGTGTCGTCGTCGTCCGTCTGTAGACACATGGTTTCGCTGCAATAACTTTTGTCACAGTTGACATATTTCCATGAAATTTTAACACAATCATTCTTACTACAAAACAAAGTCTGGGATTGAAAATGGGGGGTTTACGTATACCGGTTTGGAAACTAGAGGCCCAAAGGGGCTGAAATTGGTAGTTTCATATTTCTGGGTATAGAACGTTTATTTTTTGTACGATTTTGATGCGGTTTTTTTTCTTTAGATTCCTTATTAATATATCTTTCGGTAGTATGCGGACAGATTTGATGTAACTCTTACCGTTTCTGAGATATAAGGGGCCGAAAGGGGCCAACGCCCAAAATTTTATTTTTTTTAATTTTTAGACCAATTTGACAGCTTTTTTTTAAGCATGTTACAGATTATAGCTCGTACTGTTTTTGAGATATAAGGGGTCTGAAAGGACTAATGCCCAAAATTATAACTTTTTTTACTTTATTTTATTTATTGCGTCCAAGAAAATTACTGTGTCCTGAAAAATTACTGTATCAAGCACTTTAGAGTGCCAAGCTCTTTAATGCGTCCACATTCACATGAAAGTGCACTTGTTCAAATTTCCGTGATCGAAATGCTGCGGTCGTATCATGCTGCGCTCGGCGTAGCCCTTTATATCTTACAAATGTTTGTTTCCATAAAAGATGTAAACATTATTTATTGAATAAATTGTACATAAATTGTGAAAGGTATACATACATGTTAAACCAAAAACAACATTAAAAACGTCGTGCCGCATCTGCTGTTTTATTATTAAGGAAAATGTGTATTTTTAGGTAAGTGATTCAGTTCTAGTAGACGTTAGCCTAGAACTGAATAATCCATTTAAGACTAACCTCTGTCCATATCAATTGAAAATAAGGGATAATAAACGTTCTCATCAGATGCGATGTACTAATTAAATGTATCAAAATTTTAATTTAAAACTTTTTAGAGCTGGGATTCAAAATTATAGAGGACAAAGGTCTTTGATGTTTTCTTTATGAAATTACTTTGGGAGGGGAGCTAATGGATTTTATATGTAATATTTTGTGCTTTAATGGATTTCCAAAAAGCTAATAGAGGTAAACATCACTTTTAAATGATACTGGGAAGGTCCTTTCACGGAATGATAATCCGATGACCCCACCTATCAACATGGCTGCCATATCTAAAAACAGAAAATTTGGCACAAGATTCAATTGAAAATCTTCTCTGAAAATTACTTAGCCAGTCAAAACCAAAGTTTGGTGGAATTGTCCTTGGGTGGTCCCCTTTCAGAATGAATCCAACTTTCCTGACAAACACGATGGCCACCATTGCTTAAAATAGAACTTACTGCAAACAAAGGCTTGTGACCTATCATAAATATGGTGTTGAGACGTGATGTCGTGTTCATTTAAGCATCCTGGTAGCAATAAATAAGAAACTTTCCCATATTTATCAACCCCTCTGAAACTGCTATGTAGATTTGAACCAAACTTCAGTGGAATAGTCCTTGAATGGCAAGACTGGTCCCTTTAAACATTATATCTTGATGTTCCCAGTCTCAAATACAGCTGCCAATTGAATACTAAAATAGAGGGATATTGAATTTTCAAAATCATCTCGTGAAACTACATTGCCAATAGACCAGACATGGGTGGAATTGTCCTTTTCTGGTTCCCTTCAAAAACTTCGTCCGGCATTCCCAACCTACCAACCAAGAAAACCTTCATAACCAAAGTTTAAACTTCAGCTAGCAGTCCTTTAAAGATCTAAACTTTTGAAACAGCCAGTTTTGACCAAACTTAGATGAGCAGGCTTTGGGTGGTTCACTTTCAAAATTCTGACCGTTGACCCTTCCCTCCAGCCACAATGGCAATGTTACTAATATAAGAAATTAATACCAAATTAGTGATGTGTCATCTGAGAATTGCTGTTCAGATCTGATGTTTATCATTTTTGTCTCGTCTGTGACGAATGTCGTGAAGGCGAGACATAGTGGTCCTAGAATTTCATGACTATTGTACAGACGTTTGTTTATGACCAAGAGATAACATTTAATTCAAAATTTCAAAAACAAATTATTTTATTTTTCTGTACTTTTTAATTAAACTAGTGACTTATTTTTTTTCACTCTGTATAAATGAGGTTTGTGTTTAGCTTCAGTTACAGGATCTGGTCAGTGGATGTGTCTTGGAGACTGCTGCAGCTTACAATTAGGTCGATTTGACCTACATTTTCCGCATTACCGACTTCGTTCAAATTCTGCATGAATACTCAAATTTAGGATACCAATTTGTGGCATACCTGATTGACATTTGGTTAGAATATGTGTCTAAGACTTTTATGCTGGACATGACAATTATGTCAATTTGACCTACATTTCCCACATGATTACCTTTTGAGTGTAGATGTACAATACTTAATGGTACATATTCAGTGTGATACTTGGTTACTGTATGCATCATATGGACTTTTGCAGCTGACAGTTAGGTCAATTTGACCTATAATAATGCCCCAATTTCATTACCAGTTTACTGGCAACAGGGCGAGCTGGTGAGACACCAGATTCCGAGGATCCTTTAATTTTATGAATTTTTTTGTAATTTTAGCTTACTGCCAACAATATTATTGAAGAGATGAGTAACCCTTGACCATGTATATTTTTCTTTATTTCAGAAGAAGAAATTGACGGTTCTGCATTATTAAGTCTAAGTGAAGATGATTTGGTGCAGATTTCCCTAACAATGGGACCACGTGCAAAATTTAGGAACATCTTTCATCATTTAGAGGTATGGAAATAAAATATTTTCTATTTTGATATTGTGAAGTAATGAATGAAAAGTGTTTTTGAAAAAGGCAAAAGTACATTTTGAGTACTCTTTTAATATTGGCATAATGATTGGTGATGGATAGGAGTCCTCTTGATGGAGGGAAATGTCAACATTACAGTGTTTAATACAGAAAGCATGACCGTGGACCTTAGTGGATATCAGTAATATTTTGAGAAAGCAACACTGTACAAGTAGAAGATCCTCTGGCAAGTTTGTATAAGAGTATAAAGCCCATATGACAAATGTTTTGGATCAAATTTCTGCCACTAACCATCAAAAACCTGCTTTTCTATGACTAAACCTTTTCTTGGACTGATTTATTGATGTTGAATTTGTTCATGTCCTTAGTTTATCCCTATTACTGATCACAAATATTGAACAACCAATGTTTTTGTATATTATGTTACAGGAAAGTGACATGAAGAAAATTGAGCCTGAGACGCCTGAAGTAGTCCTTGAAGTATTTGTAACACTTGATGAAGTCAGTATTGAAGCACAACCAGAAAAAATAGAACATGTACAGATAGATGAACATGAGACCAAAATAGAAGAAATAGATGAATCAGAATTTAACACCAGAAAACAGGAAGATATCCCAAAAGCACGAATGACTGCAAAGTTATCACCTGGTACTCAGATGACACTTAACTACTTTCTGAAGGGAAAAATGGATCCTAAATGTGACAGGTGTGTATAAATTTCATTTTGGTCACTTTTACCTACATTTTACATGACTCTAAACAAAAGAGGTGGATAACAGAAGAGGTCAGGGATGAAATATAGAATATCTTCTTTTGAAATTTGAATACTGAAAATCTACAAGAGAGACCAAACAGTACAGTAATTCAAGAATACGTGTCAGCGCTTGAGTGAATTACTTATGTTGTTTGGTAATGAGTTGTACCATTTAATATACATTATATGCGCATTTTTACCCTAAAGGTGATGTGTGTGCTTGGGGTTGCATATAATCTACCCATATAGGATGATTTGCGATTTTTTCACAAGACCAGTAGTGATTTGTAGATTGTATATTTGACCTCATTTCCACTTGTGCATGATCTAGTTTTTTATATCTAAAAGGTTTCCTTCTAAGTTCCTTTGTTATCATAAATCGCTTGTTCTAACCTGTCTAAGACATTGCTATTGGCATGTAAATAACAAAGAGTAAAGTGTATTCAAATGGACCGCCATGTTTGAGGATAAATAAACAAAAGACGCATGGCCACGTAAATGTTAAAAAGTAGATTTTATTTCGTATTCACTTTAAACCCGCTCTGATATTAATTGAATGGAACAAATATCAAATTTAGGTTTGGTTGTACTTAGAAAAACTAAAAACAGAATAAAAATGGTTTTAGATACTAGTAACCGTATAAATTATTAAATATTAATGCGTGGATAGATGCAAACAATGAAAATGAAGACTTGATAATCGGAATTGTTGTAAAAATACAGATCAATTGTTTAAAACAGATGACAATCTTTGCTTGGACTTTGTGAACGAACCTCTGTGCGTATTTTCTACACAAAGATGATTTTGTCCCAAAGTTTAGGGACTGAAAGGGCACTGTGTGTTAGGCCAGTATTAAAATATCTTTGTTTGCCCTTCCCCAACTCACCAGTTTTTAGTTGAGTAGGTAGGGAGGTTAATTATTATATTTTTTTGAAAGTCTCAAATTTACCTGTAAATTTAAAAGAAAACTTTTCAAAAACATGAAAAAATTCAATAAAATAAAATTTTGTGTATGAATTTTGCAATAAAAGTTTTTGAGTAGGGCCAATTTTAGTGGGTAGGTAGGAGAAGGGCAAACAAACTTAATTTTATTTTTGGCCTTTATCTACAACAGAAAATGGTACATTTTAGCTATTCGAATTTCAAATGTAGCTATTCTGTTATTCTGTTATTACATTGATTGATTGATTGAATATTGTTTAACGTCTACTCAGCAATATTTCAGCTACATCAAGACGAGAACAAGTTTGTTAATAAATAATTACTTTTGGGGTATGGAAAGGGCCATGGGACGGGAAATTCTGACTGCCACTGGAAAAGTAGGGTGAAATCGTCAAGGGCGGGGAATTTAGCCTTGTAGCCGATCACCTACGGACCACCCCAAAAAGAGCTTGCTACAAGGGTTCTTTAACGTGCAGGAAGCGTGGCATTTCTTCCAACACGTGGACCTGAGTTTACATCCCGGGACCCTCGGGGTCAGCCTCCGTTTAGGAGGGGTCACACCCCGCAAGCCGGAGATAATAGGTCCTATTTCTATATCCCGGGGTTCCCTCGGGGTCCTCTGTTAGGACGACTCATACTCCAAGCTCAGAGGATGCTGCGGGCCTATTTATAAGCCGGGACCGCGCACGGCGGTATTACATTGATAAAACTTGGTATCTGGTAACGAAATCATAAGGAATTAATTCTTACATATCACTCTGCGTTGATGTTAAGGGTGAAATAAATGCGTATATTGCACACGTGAAATATTGGGATTCATTTCACTCAGAAATCGAAGTATTTTTGCCGCTATCAATGTAATAAACATCAAGCAATCAACACCATTAACTCACAACTGCGATTCACAGAAGTCAAAAGACAGAGAAAGAAAACAACAAGGCAGGATGGCCCAATTTGTTACAAACTGGTACCCTAAAAATTGCTTTCAACCAGTTTTATGGTTACCCAAACTTCCCCCTTGATCTATCATGACCATCTGGTGAACATAAACATACAGCAGAAACCAGTTGTTTAATGATCACTGGATTACAGTATATCTTCATTATGGGCTCACTTGGAGCAAAGACATCCATCTTCTATGCTCACCTGACCCAAGTGTCAGTGTGACCTATGCTCATAACTTTGTCTCTGTCGTATATTGTGATCTTTTTCAAATATCTTCTCTGAAATCAATGGGCCAGTTTGAACCAAACATGGGTAGCATCATCCTTAGAGTTTCTAGTGTCAAAATTATATCAGATAGTTCCACAAATCAATCAAAGATCCACTGCAGAACATAGGATGCTATGGGGAGTATGTGTCAATTCCTCTTAGGCCACTGAGCCAATTTAAACCAAACTTGGCTGGGATGGTCCTTTGGTACTCCTCTCTCAAATTTATATCAAATGACTGAATCGACATCAGACAATGGCATTGCAAATTCATTTAATTGTTCATTTTGTAACTAAATGAGTGATAAAGGCTCAGGTGAGCCTCTTGTTTAAATCAACAAATATGGCGATGGGGTGGTTCCCTTTCAGAACTGAACCTGATGACCCCGCCCACCAACAAAAATGGCCGCTGTTGCCAAAAATAAAAAAATTCGGCCTAAAAATCTCTGAAAACACATGGCCAATTGGGACCAAACTTTGGTGGAATGGTCCTTGGGGGTCCTCCTTCAGAATTGTATCTGATGAGCCCGATGTGCTTCCAAGATGGCCGACACAGTTTTAACATAGAACCATATGGAAAAAAATGTTTAATTGATTGATTGATTGAATATTGTTTAACGTCTAATCAGCAATATTTCAGCTATATCAAGACGAGAACAAGTTTGTTGATAAATAATCACTTTGGGGCATTGAAATGGCCATGGGACGGGAAATTCTGACTGCCACTGGAAAAGTAGGGTGAAATCGTCAAGGGCGGGGAATTTAGCCTTGTAGCCGATCACCTACGGACCACCCCAAAAAGAGCTTACTACAAGGGTTCTTTAACGTGCAGGAAGCGTGGCATTTCTTCCAACACGTGGACCTGAGTTTACATCCCATCCGAAAGATGGGTTGTGTATTTATTAATCCCGCACAACCACGGAATGGGTCCTATTTCTATATCCCGGGACCCTCGGGGTCAGCCTCCGTTTAGGAGNTTCATTTAATTGTTCATTTTGTAACTAAATGAGTGATAAAGGCTCAGGTGAGCCTCTTGTTTAAATCAACAAATATGGCGATGGGGTGGTTCCCTTTCAGAATTGAACCTGATGACCCCGCCCACCAACCAAAATGGCCGCTGTTGCCAAAATTAAAAAATTCGGCCTAAAAATCTCTGAAACCACATGGCCAATTGGGACCAAACTTTGGTGGGATGGTCCTTGGGTGGTCCTCCTTCAGAATTGTATCTGATGAGCCCGATGTGCTTCCAAGATGGCCGACATAGTTTTAACATAGAACCATATGGGAAAAAATGTTTAAAAATCTTCTTCTCTGAAACTTCTTGGCCAATTGGGACCATTCTTTGGTAGAATGATCCTTTCAGAATATATCCGATGACCCCGATCCGCATCCAAGATTGCCATCTCCAGCTGACAATTCATCATTCAGACATTTTTGAACACTCAGTGGCTTATTTAAGTCAGGGGAACGATACAGGTTTACCTGAGCCTCTAGTTTCATTTATACCTGTTATTAAAGGAAATGTTTCTCATTTTTAAGATATGATGAAGTGAGACGGTTTTAAAGTTTTCGAGCAAGAGTTCATTGATTTGCAAACACCAATGAAACGTGCTTGGTACGAGTTTTGGAACAATAAGGCGTTGGAATTAGCACGTGAAAATACAAAGAGCTAATATGGAAGGTCTAATAAAAAAGGCCTGGTCATATGAAGGAGGGAGACAGATTGCACTATGCAAATTAGGGAAGGAATTCTGTGCAGCTCAGAAATTAAACGATGACCCATTCAGTTGCTATGAGCAAGCAGCAGATCAGAAACAAACAGAAATAAAGAAACTAGAGGCAGAAAAGATGGAAAAAGAGAAGGAACTGTGTAGTCGACTACACAAAGGAACCATTTCTGTAAATGATAAAGTTTCATTCAGAAAGCACATAAAATTGATAACAATTGAGCTTGAAAAAGCTGAGAAAGAATATTCAAAAATACTGACAAATTGGACAGCTCATTTTTATAAAGTCCAGAGACGTGGAGTAGAGAAAAAAAAACCTGGCAGAAAAAGGAAAGCAAACATACAGGAGCTGAAATATCTGACTGCAGATGAGTTAAGGTCTAAGAAGATGAAAGTTGATAACCAGTCAGTAGACAACCAAGATGAAAGTAGCGAGTCAAATGATATAATATTTTTAGAAGATCAAATTGGGATCACAAAGGAAAGCATAAATTCATCAGACATAGTAGAAAGTATCAAGATGGATAGTACTAGTCACATGAATACTTCAGGAGTCAATAGAAGTAATAACGAAAAGAAAGAGATCCAGGAGAAACAGAAGAAAAATCCAGAGGCACAGAAAAAAAAACGACCACGTCTATACCGCAGACATATGACACATACCTTGGTATCAAGATACTCTTTCATGGAATTAGTCAGAAAACTGTTGGACTTCCCTCTGGGCTATCAAGAGGTTCAAATGCTTGTGCTGGAGTCTGCCTGAAATTGACTGAAAATTTTCTTAATGAAAAATTTTCTATTCACATGAAATCAGCAGTTTCTGAGTATAGAAGCAGTCTACATGAAATGGCATTAAGATAGGAGGAAAGAAACATTCAGATGATGGACACCAAAACAGCTATAAAATATTTTGGATATCAGAATTCTATGAAGATTATATCAGACACATTCTGGCATCAGCAGCTTCATGTGGGTGAATTTGAAGACCCATTAGAATTATGCAGTCAAGAATACAACAGATCAATAAACTCGCTAGAAAGAGAAGCTCTTTTTCTTACTCTGTCAGACAAAACATTTGTCATTTTAAGTAATGAGAAGGGTGATCAAGTACTTTTTGACTCTCATGTGCACTACACTGATGACTACATGACTTTAGAAGATACTCTAAATAGAAAAGATCTACATGGTTTGATCGCTGTAAGTGACAAAACCTCTAACATGCTTATGTACGTATTTGCACATGTTGCAAGGGGACTAAGGTGTCCCACTGAAACAGGATGTAGGTACCGTTGTCAAAAAACTAAAAGAGGCTCCTTGTTTACCCATAAAGAAGAACTCAATAAATATCTCATGTGAAGAAAATACAAAACATTTATATACCTATAAAAGAAAACTAAAGAATGATAATTTTTGGCGCGGTGGCAGAAGATCAACAGCAATTAAGAATAGTATTTGGTACGATTTGAA
>MJUU01061884.1:0-16925 GCA_002080025.1 Modiolus philippinarum | reverse complement strand
CGATGAAAAATAAAAATTTTAGGTTATCTGTAACTTTTCAATTTTGGACCCTTTCAGCCCCTCATAGCTCAGAAACGGTAACAGCTACGCCAAATCTGTTGACATACTACTGAAAGCTTACATCAAGAGGAATCCAAAGAAAAAAATCCCATCGAAATTCGATGAAAAATAAATGTAAATTTACAATATTGGCCCCCTTTGGCCCCTCATAGCTGGGTAAGGAAACAAGTTACCAAAAATCTAATAGCAGAGCGCTACGATAATTTTTCATTAGGAATCCTTTGGAAAAAATTGCATCAAAATCGGACTAAAAATGAAAAAATGAAATTTTTGAAATTCGCGCCTTTTGGGCCCCAGTTATCTCGTGAACGGTACATGCCACGTGAAATCCGTTGGCATACTCCAGATTGGAAATTTTCTAAGGAGTTTACTGAAAGAAACCCCATCAAAATCCGATAAATAATAAAGATTCTACAGTCAAATATGTGAAAACAACCAATTTAACCCCTTTTGGCCCCTTTTTCTAAAACAGGCGGTGCCAGGAACATAAAATTATAGCCCGGGCTAAAGCATGCGCCAAGAAACATCATACTAAAATTTGAAAATGATCTGTTCACTGGAACCAAAGTTATGCTGTCCACAGACACAAACATACCCAATTTTACCCCTTTTTGGCCCCTTTTTCTAAAACGGGTGGGGCCATAAACCCGAAATTAAAACCCGGGATAGCCATTATGCCAAGAAACCACATACTGAAATTTGAAGATGATCCGTCCACTAGAAACAAAGTTATGCTGGCCACAGACGCCGACGCCGACGACTGCGCTATAACATAATACGACCGCAAAATTTTTGCGGTCGTATAAAAATAAAATTTTTTAGATTCCCCCCTTTTGGGCCCCATTTATCTCATGAACGGTACATGCCACATGAAATCCGTTGACATACTACTGATTGGAAATTTTCACAGGAGCACACTGAAAGAAACCCCATCAAAATCTGATAAATAATAAAAATTCTACAGCCAAATACAAGAAAACACCCGATTTTCCCCTTTTTGGCCCCTTTTTAAAAACGGGAGGGGCCACAATGACCAAAACCACTCCAAGCTTCCTTTTGTGCCAAGGAACATTGTGTTAAAATTTCATAAGGATTGATCAACTTGAACTTAAGTTATTGACAAAAAACAAAAGTGTCTACAGACAACAACGCCGCCGACGACAGCACCATACCATTATACGACCTCAAATTTTTTGCGGTCGTATAAAAAGTGTTGGTAGAGTGTAGAATGTTCAGTTGTAAACAACTTGATTTCGTTCAAAAGTTACTGTGGGGAAAGTATAAATGAAACTTTAAAGGGCATAGTCCCAGAACCAACTATATCTTAGAGCTTAAAATAGACTTGGCATGACTTTTGTTTTAAAGAACTAAAACCAAGTTTTTTTTTTGGACACTACATTATTTCTCAAACTTTTTACGTATTTAGGCTGCCATCTTGGAAACGGCGGCCGCTTTGAAAATTTTTGTCACATAGATTTCTTCCTCTAATCTTACTGAACATTACACAAAATATAAATCAATTCCTCTCAGCAGTTTGTATAAGTTATAGAATCTCCAATTTTTCAACGTAAATTGGTGGCCATTTTGCAAAGGTGGTCATTTTGAAAATTCTAAATAGCCGCACATAACTTCAGATGGTGGTCTAACTTTGAGCAAAATTTGAAATCATTCCATTCAGCAATTTCAAAATAATCGCTCATACAATATTTATTGGAAGAAGAAAAAAAGTGAAGAATAACTAGAAGTGTGTTTTGATACAAAAACGAATGTCTCCCCCTGATACAATATTCCTGTTTTATATGTTTCTTTCTATGTTGCCTCTGCATTTGAATATTACTAAATTTGGTTGAAATCCAATGAAAGATGTGGAAGAAATAAAATTCAAAATTCAAAATTCTATGACAAAAAGGAATATTACTCCAAAAATTGTCTGATCAATCAGGCCAGACAAAATGCAAAACTACGCATGAAGGTCAACAATCCTGATAAGTTTGGTTGAAATACAATTCAAGATGTGGGAGAATAAGGGTGCACAAACTGAATTTTGCAAAATTCTAAGTCAAAGGGGGCATAATTCCCACAAACATTAGTCGATCAATCTGGCGAGACGATATGCACAAGCCATCATGGTCAACAATCCTGTGAAAATTGTTTGAAATCCTATAAAACATGTGGGAGAATTAGCATCCACAAACTTTATTTTGCAAAATTCTAAGTCAAAAGGGGGCATAACTCCAACAAAAAATTGCCGATCAATATGGTGAGACGATATGCACAACTAGGCATGACTGAGTCAACAATCCTGTGGAGTTAGGTTGAAATCCGATTAAAGATGCAGGAGAATTTGAGTTCACAAACATAATTTGGCAAAATTCTAAGTGAAAAAGGGCATAACTTCAGCAACAATTAGCCGATCAATATGGCGAGACGGCATGCACAACTAGGCATGATGGTCACCAAACCTGTGAAGTTGGGTTGAAATCCAATGAAAGATGTAGGAGAATTGGCGTCCACAAACTTTGTGACGGACGGACGGACTAACGGATAGACTGACGGACGGACGGATTGACGGATGACAAACAGAAAGACAAACATAGGTAATCAACGATTACAAAGTTCGCCTCGTTATTGTACATTGTCAGAGTAACCTTATTTTTCCTGGATGCTGACCTACCATCACAGATGCATGCATATGCAAGTTTACATGTTCCTAACATGTATAGTCACCAAGATCTAAACTCTTTAGTAAATTTGGATGTAAGTAAATCAAGTGGAAATCATAGGTTAAAGTGACATAATTTTGCCTGGATGATGACCTACCATCATATTTGCATGCTTATGCAAGGTTACATGATCCTACCATGTGTATAGTGACTGAGAAATGAACTCAAACTTGAATGTAAGTCAATCAAGCGGAAAATATAGGTCAAAGTGACCTAATTTTGCCTGGATGCTGACCTGCCATCAGAGATGCATGCATATGCAAGGTTACATGATCCTATCATGTATAATGACTGAGAAATGAAGTTGGACATAAACTTGAATGTAAGTCGTTCAAGCGGAAAATATAGGTCGAAGTGATCCAATTTTGACCAGATGCTGACCTACCATCACTCATGCAGGCACAAGCAAGGTTACATGATCCTACCATGTATAGTGACTTGGATCTGAACTCGGACGTAAACTTGAATGTAGAGTCATTCATGCGGAAATATAGGTCAAAGTGACCTAATTTTGCATGAATGCTGACCTACCATCAGAGATGCATGCATATGCAAGGTTACATGATCCTACCATGTATAGTGATTGAGATCTGAAATCGGACGTAAATTTGAATGTTAGTCATTGAAGCGGAAAATATAGGTCAAAGTGACCTAATTTTTCCTGGATGCCGACCTACCATCTGAGATGCATGCATATGCACGGTAACATGATCCTACCAAATATAGTGACTGAGATCTGAACTCGGACGTAAACTTGAATGTAAGTCATTCAAGCGGAAAATATAGATCAAAGAGGCCTAATTTTCTCGAGGCTGTGAGTCAACCCAAGATGCACCCGCATGTAAAGTTTGATGACCCTACCATGCATGGTTGCCAAGATATACACCCAAATGTGGACGCAGACGCGGATGCCGGGGGTACTCCAATAGTCCCCCTCAACTTCGTTGAGGCCAACTAAAAACAATATGTCTCCCCCTTGATAGGGGAGACAGAAATATATTTGCAATTGCGAGCACTAGCTTATGTCACTCCAGACAAACAATTTGATGATTTCACCTTATTCGATGCCCCAAAATCTACATAAAAATCAATTTTCGTTGAAAGCGGACAAAATTGAAATTTTGACGTGTTTCGGCGGCAATCTTTAAATGGCGGTCATTTTGAAAATTTAGTAAACATCTTCAGATGGTGATTAAACTTTGCGCAAGGTTTGAATCAATTGGTCCAGCCATTTAAAAATAATAAATCGGACAAGAATCATTGAAAGAAGAAAAAAAGAACTAGGTAATATCACCCCCACAAGAAATAAATGTTCGTTGAAATTGGACAAAGTTGAAATTTAAATCCCAATTTTTGATCGCAAAATGGCGGCCATTTCGGAATTGGCGACCATTTTGAAAATTTTAAATCCTCAACATATACATTGTAACTTCAGATGGTGGTCTAACAGTGTGCAAGGCTTGAAATCATTTAATTCAGCAATTTCAAAATAATCGCTCTAACAAAAGTCATTGGAAGAAGAAGAAAAAAAAAGAACTAGATTTGCTATTGATGTCACCCCAGACAACTAATTTGATGATTCCATCTTGTTTGCAGCGTCGATATCTACCTTGAAATCAATTTTAGTTCAATTCCGACAAAGTTGAAATTTTCACGTAATTTGATGGCCATCTTGGAAATGGCGGCCAGTTTGCAAATTTTAAGCACACAGCATATGACTGACTTCAGATGGTGGTCTAACTTTGTGCAAAGTTTGAAATCATTCCATTCAACCATTTGAAAATAATCGCTCGGACAAAATTTTTTGGAAGAAAAAAATAATAATAGAGAAGAAACATAGAATTACAACATGTCACCCCGACAAAGTTTGGGGTGACATAATAATCAGAAGAAACGAAGAATAACAAGAATTTAACTAAGTCAGTGAACCATGAAATTGTGGTTAAGGTTATATGACAGGTGTAAAACTGGCATGTATCCACTATGATGCAAGAATAAACCTAAAATTGACTGTCCAATTAAAACTGTCACTGACCCAAGTGGGCTTAAAAGATGATATGACAGATGTGAGACTAACATGTTCCCACTAAAATGAATCAGAAACAGAATATTTTATTACCAAATTAGGGCCCCAGGAGGGCATGCTACATCAAACATTTATGATTGGTACAGTACCATATTACAGAAAACCTAACAATACCCAGATTGTCTAGGTTGAACAATTTATCTCAACATTCTCAATTGCCCTTAGACAACTGTCAGCGCTTGAAATCGGCCAGATCAGTGTCGTCTTTATAGAGCCAAGGATATTGTATTGGGCCAATGTAGTGCCAACATATTGGGCCAACGTCGGCGCAATTTTCACTAAGAATGTTGGCCCAACGTAAGCATCTAACATCGAACCAACGATGGCAGTTTTCGTTGGGCCAACATTGGCCCTCTTTGCACTTCCAACATTGGACCAACGTAAGCATCCAACATTGGGCCAACAGAGGCAATTTTTGTTGGGCCAACATTGGGCCATCACGTTGGGCCAATGTTGCCTCAACATGTTAGGCCAACGTTGACCCTCTTTGCACTTAGAACGTTGGGCCAACATTAACATCCTACGTTGGGCCAGCGAAGTCAGGTTTGTTGGACCAACGTTGGGCCAACGTACAAATGCCGTCTGGGAATTGCTTAGAAATAGACATGAATGTGGATTAAGTGTAGGTTTACACAGTAATGTCTCGCCTGCAAATGCATTTCTTCTACCAAAGCATGGACTTCCATATACATATTTATATAATAAAATGACAGACGTAAGCGACATGTATTGTCACATATCACATAACAAGTCTTATGAAATTACAGTTTTCATAACGAGAAAGAATTGTATATCGATGGATATCCACTAGAGTTATGTAATTTCAAAATATGATAAACGAGCCTTTGGCGAGTTTATTTTTTTTTGAAATTACATAACAAGAGTTGATATCCAGCGATATACAATTTTTTCGAGTTGTTAAAACTATTTCTCTTATGATTTTCATAATATTCAATGCCAAACTGCTGTTTTTGTTTCAAACAACAACACCGTTGCTAGGTAACGTTAATCACGGCCAACGAGATTCCACAGTGGTCCAATAAAAACGTTGAAAAAATAATAGCACATCATGGGTGATGTGTTATTACTTGACGCTCGACCAATGAAATTGATGTAAAAGCGATTCAATAAGTTCATATCTATCTCCGGCTTCAAAGTCTCGTTATGTACCACAAATAACTATTCGTGCAAGGAATAGATAATAAGCGTGCATCGAAAATACATGTATACTACATGGCAATTCAAATTGCATATCCACACGAAAAGGCCGAGTGCTCTTTTAATAAAAAATACAAAAGAATAGTATAATAGTATAATATGAATGTCAACAAAAACTCATAAATGTAATATACCAAACAAGTGTGGACCCAAATTGATGTCTCGCCCGTCCCTACTTGGTCCCAAAATTGATGTGAAAACTCAAACTGCCTAAATTAGAAAACTTAACATGTTCACTTGACTGTGAAATTAGATTAACTGACAAAAGCAATATAGCAAACTGTCATGTATCACCCAAAACCAAAATGCCAAATATTAATAGATACTGAGAAACCAAACATGTTCACTAGACCGTGAAAATGAGGTCGAGGGCTAAAACAAACAAGAGGCTCTCAAGAGCCTGTATCGCTCACCTGGGTCCTATGCAGCACTATAATTCCAAATTGATGGTCCATCTTTGATGGTGTATGTACATAAAAACCAAAAGTTTTTATAATATTGAATTAAAATTGTTCATGCAGTTTCAGAGAAGATTTTTGAATGCAGTCTTCAAACTTTAAGGGCCTATGTTACTCTACGTTCCCTGCTGGCAGCTATTTAACATAAAACTTGAAGAGGGTCACCCAAGGACTATCATATTAAAAATCTACTGAAATTGTTAAAGCAGTTTCAGAGCAGAGGATCTTTTTATGCATTTCCTACTGGGTCCTATGGTAAACTAAGTTTTACAACGGGTGACTATGTCGGAAAATGGATCAGCACCAAAGTAACATAAACTTGGTCAAAATCTCACAAGTTTCATTTATGCAATGTTTAAATTGAATTCATTCAGTGGTTTTCTATTATATCTTTGTATGCATTTCCCCTTAGGGTCTAATTCATTGCTGGAGGCTATATTGGATGATGGATCAGCACCAAAGAAACAACACTTGGTCAGCTTCTCATAAGCATCATGTATGCAAAGTTTGGTTTTAATCTATTCAGCAGTTCTCTAGAAGAAGATCTTCTGTTAAATTAAGTTCACAGCTGGTGACACTTGGTCAGCACCTGACAGGCATCATTCATGCCATGTTTGATTTAAATCCATTCAGCAGTTCTCTAGATTTTTGTGTGCATTTCCCATAGGGTCCAATACTGTGGGTCATATACAATGGCGGATCTGTACCTAAGTAAAAATACTAAGTTAGCATCTCATAAGCATTATCAATGCCAAGTATGAGTTAAAAGCAATTCAGTGGTTCTTATGACAAATCATACAACAATGTATTTAAAACCACTTGATGTAATGTCATGAATGTTGTACTTGAGCATTGGACTCTTAAAAACTTTAACCTAATTAAGTCACTCATGCAGAAAATGTACATGTAGGTCAAGGTGGCCTAATTTTGACATGGAACTCATTTACCCATACAAGACGCAGCAAAAAAAAATTGTTCCTCTAAGACACTAAGTTCCTTGTAGTAAGTGAAATCTGGACTCTTACAAAAATACTTGTCACTTTTTCATCAAATGTGGTCAAATTCGCCCATTATACATATCATCCTAAAGTACTATCCAAGATGCATTTATGCACAAAGGCTCATACATGTATGACTTGTTATTCAAGAAGGTGGTACGGGGGTCTAAAATTCTGTCAGATAGAATTTTCTTATTTTTTTCATGATTTACCCTTTGTTATTAGAGCATACAAAAAATAAAATAAAAATAAGGGGTCACCGACCATATACAATGATATAAGAATGAAATATGAAGTTTAAAAATCTGCTATTTTGGTTGAAATAATAGGGAAAATTAGCTAATTTTAACAAAATTTTAAATTATTTTAGTTACATCAGATAGAATTTTCTTCAATTTGGTAAATTAACAGCTTATATACTGTCCTTCAATTTCCCTGAAAAAAAATTTGGGGGTCACCGAACTTATTTTTGAATAAATCGCAAAAAACTCATTTTTTCCTATTATTTCTATACAAATTATCTCCCCTTAATGGAACAGGAGTTAGCTGAAAGGTTCAATATTTTGCGTGGTTACTTAATAAAAGTGGCATATTTCATCAAATTTAACTATTATAAGACATTGAAAATGGTTTCGGCAACGTTCCCATAGTGAATTCCATTTCAAGTCCCATGCAAAAGAATGATGCGCAAATTTAAACTCGGGGGACATACGTGAAAAACGCTACATCTCCAGTATCGTTGGGGGAGGGGTAATAATCTGATGCAGTATACAAAAAGGCCCTATATTGTTATACTTGCAGGTTATAGTGGTGTCAAAAGTTTATTTTGAAGACAGGACAAAGGACGAAACAATTTTGGAAAGGGGTGCACATGCACGGACGGTAATGACAGACGGCAATAATTACCTTTTCCCTGTTGTTTCCGGGTCAATTCTGAAAGCAACTATCTCAATCTTTGTTTTAGCGGCTTCACCAAGATCGATGCTAACTCCAACAGAATCTAGAAAATCTGATAAAAAGTTGGAAAATGTACTGTCTTCAAGACAAGATTGCAACTTCTGGATTTGATCCGCACTTTTCGATGAAATATCTGCTGTAACAAACTGATCTCCCTCAACATAAGTGAATTTTGTTTCGGATATTATCAATTTTAATGACATTTTTAACTTCATTTTTAACAAAGGGTTGGTATTATATTCACGTAAAACTGAGTAAAATGTCTGCAACAGTTTTTCTTCTTCCTTTTCAGTTTTCGTTTCTACAAGTGGCGCCAATCCAATTACACAAGCTGAAAAAAAAATCATACGTCAATGATATACAATTACTGCTTTTTGTTGAGGTAAATGTGATGAGTAATGAACTTTGGAAAAGAAGTGATTTATATCGACTGATCTGATTGGTCAATTGAGCTTTGTGATGTCACGCCGGATAAGAGAATTCACTGAGCCCGAAGAACCAGGGTGATTTTACATATATAATAACATGTTTGAATATAATGAACAGATATATCATGTTTGGGAGGAGAATTTGCGAAAAATACCAGTCGAGAGATGCTATGTTTCCCGGGTAGCAGGACGTTTCGGCCATAGTGTGACCTCGGACTTGGTCGTTTCGGACTTGGACGTTTCGGTCATAGTCCTGATGGGCTATCTGTGATTTCAATGAAGACATCTTACTTCTGTGACTTACTTATTTATTATGCAATTTCCTGTTATTTTTATACACAAAATGTTCTTGAAACATTTTAAAATGCATTGACGATGTTTTTTATAATGATGAAAACAAAATAATATATGCGTTTTATGTTTTGATTACATTTTGTTTGCTTGATTCCAGATGAATTCTTTGATCCTTTAAATTGGGCACTCTGTGTCGTTATTAATGTAAATGTTGCTTTTGAATGGCTACCTAGTCATGTTGGAATCCAGCTATAGGAGCGAATAACGCCGAGATCCGTTCATACAAGTAATGACTAATATTTTTTTAAATATCATTTACCGAGGTTTCACAGTTATTCAACACTTTCAGCTCATATTTACGACAGGGCCGAAACGTCCAAGTCCGAAATTACACATGGCCGAAATTTCATATGGCCAAAGTGTTTTAGGACCGAAACGTCTCGAAATCGTTTCCCGAGCCCAAAAATTTCATTCGCGAGACTGGTATTTTTCACAAATTCCCTGACCAAACATGATCACAGTGTGGGAGCGGAAGTGTACAGCATTTTTCTCATATTCAAAATTGCGATCTGTACAGGCGGAAATCAGGTAGTTGTACAAGATAAAAATTAACACGCAAAGCAAAAATTTGTCAGATTGTCGCGTTTTTATTTGGTTTCCATACAAACAAATAACCTAACTAAAAAGCTGAATGCCATTTTTATATTTTCAGTATTCTAAAACATATATTTTGCTTTTTAATAAAAATAAAATTGAAAAATACCATGTCAAAATCACTAGTTTGATTCTTGTTACTTCTACTTGTAACGGAATTCTCAAGCGACCCTCGCGTTCATTAATAAAAATCTTCAATTATGTAGTTAACTTAATCATTACTTAATCCTCGTTATTAATATGAACTTTCAGGCTTGTCCCATTATTTGAATTTTTAGTTTGGAAGGAGTCCAACAGACGTCCTAAATTGTACAGGTACTTGCTTGTAAACATTTAGTCACTGTATAGGTGCTTGTGACAACACTGTATTGGTAGTTGTAAACCAACAATATACATAACCAGAAGTCCAGTACTAATAATGGACTTCTGACATTACATAGCATAAATCGCTAACAAACACAATTTTATTAAATTTCATGGTTTCAAAAGACCTGATCTATGTTTTTTTTTAGTTCTTAACCATACAGTACTGTAAACTTGTTAATCGAATGATTTTCGATTTTTGTCGTTCATTTACTTTTTGCATTTGTCTACAAAATTCGAACGAAAAATATCCTATGAATACCTATTAGATGTATTCAGCATATGCATAGATTTGACTTCGTAGAAAGTGGCCCCATTTTATAACTTTTGTTATATTTCTTTATTGTGTTGTCATTCAAAGACCATAAACTACATACATGAGATAACCTTGCTGTTTTAAAATTCAGCAGAAATGGTATGCATTGCATCAATATCAGTACTCTATCTGATAGAAAAAAATCAGATAGCTCACTTTCAATCAAGGACGTATATTTAACGTAAATATACGTCCTTGCTTTAAATTGAGAATTTGATTTGAAGCTAAAGTTATGGTTGTACCTATAAACCGACGAACTCAACTTTCGAAAAAGGGGAGGGTTTAATGAGGGTCCCAGAAAACGGAGTTCCAGACTACTTTTATCTAGACTTTGCACTTGATTTTCTTTAAAGAGAGGTTCCAACCCCGTAATCCCCTGGATCCGCCAATGCACAAACATATTATTCATTTTAAATAAGGACTACCAAGAATTACGCTATTGTTGTCGTCATTTTAACTGAAACTGACATCAAAATCAGTTACACATTCTATCAAATTTCCGAGGTTAACTTTCTGATAGGAAAAAACATGTATATATATAGGTCATTTTAAAATCAGAATTTAATTTCAAAGAAACTTTCTTGTTCTCAACACTTTGAAACTGTACACTACACCGGAGTATCATGCTTTTGACAAAATCAGCAGTTCAGAAAAAGGCGGGTCCAAGGACATTTTTGTCTATTTTGCCAATTTTCCACCCCCCCCCCCAGCAAAATGAGATTCCATTCACCGTTCCCATTCATGGGCATCCCAAGTGCAACAGTAAATTAAGCTTTTCTCCATTGTAGTATTTTCGATAACCGGAATGGCCATTCTTTGAATTGACATGTATAGTGCGTTAGTGTATTTGTACAATCAAAATCGAAGTAATTAATGCATGGGGGCTTAAATATACATGTATATTCTGTATTACTATGTCGATATCTTAAAGTTATGGTAGTTAACAAGGGGGAGGGGCGAAGAAAATTAGAATAATCTTCTAAGCTGGTTGATCAGCCTTTCGAAAAAAAACGGGTTCTAGGCTACTCTTTGCTAAATTTTGCTTAAAATTCTGCAAGATATTAATTTCTCCAGAAAAGGGGCGGTCCAATCCAATCCCCCTGGGTCCTCAAAATGAACTAGTGTATTCTTAGCTGGCAAGACTTTTTTTCATGTGTTTTCTGCATTTTCAGCTGGTTGTTAAATGTTTTTGGTGAAATAAATCAGATGTTTGCTTTTTTTGGACTATTTTGGTGTTTTCTGTAATGTTAAATGTTCTAACTTTTAAAGGGGAATATAAAGCACTGTTTAAGTAATGACGGGGGGCGAGAGACTTTTCTGTTAATGTGTTTTCTGCATTTTCAGCTGCTTGTTAAATGTTATTGGGAAAATCAAAGATTGTCAGCCTGTTAATGAAACCCCTCTTGCCCTCCTCTATTCTTCTTTTCCCTTTTTAGTATGTGCAACGGCACCGCTATTACCTTCACATAAAGTAGTGTTTCACTTAAACACACCGTACAACCGCGTTGTATCATTTTGAGCAAAATCTGCATGATACGTCAAAATTGATATAAACAATAAACGGCGTTGAAATACCAAGGTTATTATATCTTTATTTTCCTTTTGTTTCTCTGTATTTCTGAGTGAAAAAAAAACTATAATTTAACTTCAAATAGATCAAAGTTTTTATACAATAAATTATTTTTGCTTTCTTTATCATATGTGAAGACATATTTTGATTTATTCAGCGCTGAAACAGGAAAAAACATATATTTTCAACTTTTTAATGCAAATACTTCCCAATATCGTATTGAATTCAAAATTAATTTAATATTGTGTATTATGTCATTATCGAGAAAACTGCATTCAAATGGAGGTAGTCAGAGAAAAAAATGATGCGATAAAAATCTACTCCATTTACACGCAGGATACGATAAAAATCTGTGCAATGATACGATTAAAATTGTTTCGTTTAAAGAGTCCTATGTAATACTTTTAAAAATATTATTTCAAAGTAACAAGCTGATCTGCTACTTTCTTTGTTTCGGGTTTCTTGTTGAATAGAAGCTTGGAAAGGGTAAATAGAATCACAAAATTAAAACATAGAATGCGGTAAGGACAGAAAACACTGGTAAACAGAGACACGGAATGTGAAGTATAAAATACAGTTTCCGGTGAGGTTAAGCTGGGTTTGTGAACCACTTTGAAATGGTATTGTCATTTCTGTTCATGCAGATTCAGATTCATTAAGGAGTATCTCCCCTCACTCAAAGCTGCCCTCTTCTGGTTTTGGCTTTCCATTAAGATCATATCTGTCAAATTTTAAACAGTTCTGGGTTAATGGTCTTCCAACTGCTTTGATTTTATCTGCACTGAAGACACATGGGTTGTCGAAATGGCCATATTCAGAAACTACATTTACAGTAAGTTCTATAACGAGTCATTTATTATCAGCGGGTCGATGCTCTTGCTGGTGGACTGTTAGTCATCAAGGGTATTCAGCAACCCAGTAACCAGTACTTTGGTGCTTACCCGAGTGCCGATCTTATTTCGAAATTTGAAATATATAAAATGTTTGTAAACACCTAATCATATGGTATATTGTGAGTTAGTAGCTTACTCACTGTACACATAAGTACGTTCTAGTATGATAAAGTTTTGGGCGAGTATGGTTTGTGGAAAGCATGGAAAATTGTCATCAAAATTGTATAGATATTATCATCAAAGATATTCTCAAAATGAGTATAAATGCTCATGAATAACAACAATTTCAACATTTTAAATAATTCTAGATACGGAATTTATGGCAGTCTCAAGAAATTTAAATACACAGTTACTATGTAATATAAAGCAACTAATCAATGACCAGTTTGAGCAAAAATGGACCTTCGATATTGATAAAGGTGCGTCTTATAAATTCTTTAAGGACACTTTGCAGTTTAAAACATACCGAGATATTTTGCCATATAAAGATGTGCTTCTCTTCTCTTAAGCCTTTTGTGCCATTGAGGCAAATAGACCAGTAATAACACTTCTCCAACGGGGTCGGTTCTGGGCCATTCTAACCAAGTCGTTCCATCTGTACTCCTGAGCATCCATTTCGGCTTGTAAGTGTCTCCGCCAGGTGTTTCTTGGTCTTCCAACTTTCCTTTTTCCTTGGGGGTTCCATTGAAGTGCTTGCTTTATGAATGAGTTGGGTAGTTTTCTAAGAGTGTGTCCAATCCACCTCCATTTCCGCTTTGTTAGTTCTACTTCTATGGGCTGCTGTTTGGTCCTCTACCATAGATCGGTATTTGTGATTTTTTGTGGCCTTCTGATCTTTAGAATTTGCCGTAAACATTTGTTAATAAAAACTTCAAGTTAATTTACTAGTAATATATCTTTTGTTGTTTTCCATGTTTCGCAGCCGTACAGTAGGATGGTCTTGACATTTGAATTAAATAGTCTGATTTTGGTGTTTAAGTTGATGTTTCCTATTTTCAAATTGTTGTCATCATTCTAAAATCTGTTCTCGCTTTCCCTATACGACCTTTGATATCTTGTTCTGATCCTCCTTTTCTGTCCATGACACTTCAAAACCATGTGATGAGTTGATTTCACTTCCAGGTTAGCAAAACTGTTTGTATTTGCCTTTAACACTTTTGTTTTCTTTGTGCTTATGATTAGGCCAGTCTCTGCTGCTCTCTGTTCTATTTCTGATAACTTATCCTTCATCTGTAGGTGGTTGGGAGACAGTAGTACGATGTCATCATCAAAATCTAAGTCATCTAGTTGTTCTGTCAGTGTCCATTGAATTCCATTTATTCTATTTGTGATGGTCTTTCTCATGATCCAGTCAACTGCCAGAGGGAATAAGAATGGTGACAATAAACATCCATGTCGAACCCCAGTTGTAATGTCAAAGGGATCTGTAAGTTGACCTTCATGCATTGTTCGGCTCTTCATCCCTGTGTATGTGTTCTTAATGATGTTAATGAGTTTCTCATGAATTCCGTAATGGCCCATTAGTTTCCACGAAACTGATCTATCTAAACTCCGACCTGCCGTTGGGAGTGGGGTTTCCTCAACGTTCATTTAAGATCTTATGGTGGCTTTGAGTTTTTATTACTCCCCTTTGGGTCGTTGTCTCTTTGACACATTTCCCGTTTCCCTTCTTTTTTCTATCAAATGCCTTTTGATAGTCAATTAAAAACAACAAAAAAATGATGTGTTGAATTCCAGTGATTGCTCTAAGATGGTACGTAAGGTGGCTATTTGGTCAGATATGATCTGTTTTCGCGAAATGTCTGGCAGCTTTTGATCGACAGCCTTCTTCATACATTCCAAAATTATTCTGTTTAACTGATAAAAGCATTATTCCCCTGTAGTTATCACAGATGCTGAGGTCGCCTTTCTTCGGTAGCTATACAAGATGTCCTTTCTTCCAGTCTTGTGGTATATCTTCCTCTCTCCAGATCTTGTCAATCAGGTGGTACAGAATCTGTGTTGATGTTTCTTTGTCTACTTCAAGAATATCTGCCGGTATATTATCTGGGCCTGGTGCTTTCTTATTTTTCAATGTGGTGATGGCTTTGGTGATTTCGGCCCTGGTTGGTTGGTTGCAATTGATTAGTAACATGTCTCTAGATGGTTGTATGTCTGTATGTTGTGGAAGTGGCTGTTTGTTTAACACCTCTTTGAATGAAATGTTCAACCCATCTTTTCATTTGCTCCTCTGTTGTTTTCAGTGTGTTCCCATCTTTGTCCTTTACTGGTCTGTCGCCTTTATTGGATTTGTAAACATTCTGATGTTATCATACAACCCTTTAATGTTGTTTTTGCTGGCTGCTTCTTCTGTTTCCAAGATCTTATTGGAGAAATTCTCGCTTATCTCGTCTAGCACACACTATTTTTCAAAGCTTTTTCTGCCTCAGAGTACTCCTTTTGTGCTTTTTGCTTTGCTGTCCTTGTCTTGCTATTGTTCAAGGCTTATTTCATTTTTTTCTTTTGTCAACTTTTACCAGTGTCTCTGGTGATGCCTATTCTTGATGTTTCTTGTTTCGTTCTCTGGCTGTTGCTTTGCATGATGAAATAAACACTTCTTATACTTCTTTCGTTCTCTGGCTGTTGCTTTGCATGATGAAATAAACACTTCTTATACTTCTTTCCAATAACCCTGTGGTGGCAGTTGATCAACACCCTTGCTGTTGAGGATGGCAAACCGGTTTCTAATATCCATCCTGAATTCTTCTTGTTTTCCTTTGTTTTTTTCAGTTTTGAGACGTCATATCTTTTAATGGCCTGTCCTGTGTTTCTATGAAGTGTCTGCACCTCTTTTCACTCTCACGTCTTGAAGGCTTCGTCTGAACCTTCTTAAAAATACAGACAAAGCTCATTGTTGAAGGCCTCATGGTGACTTCAAGATGAAGAATAACAATAAAAGCGTTGTTCCACTGCTTATTATAACCATGTATTTGTAGAGACTTTGTCTCATTTGCATTCACTCCATATCCCTTCATTGTTAATGGTCTATTTGATTTTCTGTTCTCATATCTGGAGAAACCCATTTTGCTATGTGGCATGGTTTGTGTGGAAAAATGTTCCTCCAATGACCAGGTTGTACGTAGCACAAAAACTAGCAAATAATTCCCCGTTCTCATTCATAGTGCCTAGACATAAAGATGCGCTTACATTATGCAAATTTCCAGTAGCTAATTTCCCTGGTTTCACATGGAAAAAGAAGGAATTTCTCACACAATTATAAGATATTTAAGTGGACACATGGAACGACAGACTGCCGAATAGGTAATAGGTCTCCCCAACTTCTTTGCCACATTTCCTTAGCTGATTTGTGAAACAATAAAACACATGCGTGAATATAAACTCCCATAAAATTGCGCAAAAATGAAGAAAATGAGTTCTACATTCAGCATTTTATCGTATCATGTAGATTTCAATTGCAACTCTTGACCGTATCATGCAGCTGATTTTTATCGTATCATCTTTTCTCTGACTACCTCCACTTGAACCTAGTTTTCTCGATAATGACAGAGCACAAAATCGTGATTGTGGTATTAATAGTAAGAACTAGAGGCTCACATGAGCCTGTATCGCTCACCTGGTCACTGGTTTTATTCATTGTCACCTGTAGACCACCCATTCATACTATAAATCACTTCAGCAGATGTTACATTTTCATTCTTGGATGAGGTACAAACTACAAATCACAAACTTTGGAAGGGATCACCCAAAGTCAATTGTAACCAAGTTTGGTTCCAATTGACTCAGTAGGTTCAGAGGAGAAGACATTTGAATGCATTTCCCATAGAGTCCCTATGTTAAACTATGTTCCACACTGGCGGCAATCTTGAATGAGGTAAGTATGTAAAAATCACAAACTTTAAAGGGGACC
>MJUU01061878.1:24224-71818 GCA_002080025.1 Modiolus philippinarum | reverse complement strand
GTGTACCCTGTATTAATAATTCATCCAATAAATGACTAAGTTCAACATTGTGTATTTTTTCTAAAAATGCATCAAAATCAAAATCCTTCCCACATGCACATCTTCAATATAGGTACAAATAATCCGCAAAATAAAACTTCCTACCATCAAAACTGTAGGAGGAGTTGCGTGGACAAACTATGTACCCTCTATTACAAAATTACCCCCAAAATGACCAAGTTCAACAATGTATATTTCTAAGAAAAATGCACCAAAATCAAAATTCTTACCACATGCACATCTTCAATTATATAGGTATGAAAGATCTGCAAGATAAAAACTTCCTAGCATCAAAACTGTAGGAGGAGTTGCGAGGACAAACTATGTACCCTCTATCACAAATACACTAAAAAATGACTAAGTTCAACAATGTATATTTTTGACAAAAATGCACCAAAATAAAAATCCTTACCACATGCACATCTTCAATATAGGTACGAAAGATCTGCAAAATAAAAACTTCCTAGCATTAAAACTGTAGGGGGAGTTGAGCGGACAAACTATGTACCCTCTATCACAAATACACTAAAAAATGACTAAGTTCAACAATGTATATTTTTGACAAAAATTAACTAAAATGAAAATCCTTCCCGCATGCACATCTTCAATATAGGTATGAATGATCTGCAAAATAAAAACTTCCTAGCATTAAAACTGTACGAGGAGTTGCGCGGACAAACTATGTACCCTCTATGAAAAATCACCAAAAATGACTAAGTTCAACAATGTATATTTTTGACAAAAATGCACCAAAATCAAAATCCTTATCACATGCACATCTTCAATATATTTACAAATGATCTGCAAAATAAAAACTTTCTAGCATAAAAACTGTAGGAGGAGTTGCGCGGACACACCATGTACCCCCCCCCCTTGGACGGACGGACGGAAGACGGACGGACAGACGGACGGACGGACTTATCGTCGCGGGGGCATAAAAAAGTCCAACTTATCAAGACGAGTACCCTTACAATGAAGTACATAAAACATGAAAACAATACACACAGGTACTGTCCGGACAAATGCTCGCAGTTACTGACAGCTAGCTAAGGACATAATTTCCGTTGACTATGATATCAAGCCTTCTTACATATGAAATTTTAATTGAAATACTTCTAAATAGATTTGGTATAACATCATCAATTATGGAAGAAGAACATGATATTGTGCAATGCCAAATACTGCCAATATGAAAAATTGTTTAAATTTAGTTATGGTGTAAAGCATTTAGGAGATGATCAATATTTTTGCCAACAAAAACTAGAAGTAAAGATTTAACAACAATGCTGTATTTATATCCTTTATGAATAAGTTTGTTCAACGGATTAATAAGTTCGAAGGACAATTTTTGAATTTATGCGCTTTGTAAATGATATTGCCATAGAAGTTTGGATGTGAAATGCCCTGATGTATAAGAGCCCTGCATGTAGAACCAAATTTTCTTAATAAGTCAATGTATCTGTAATAAAATTTAGAGAATGTTTTTATCAATTTATGATATCTAAACCCTTGATGCAGAGAAATTTTTCAGTGAGACAAAGATTTCAGTCGTTGAAGTCAGAAACATTACTACATATGCGTGCATATCGAACAAGTTGTGAAATGTAGACCCCGTAAGAAGGGGCTAACGGAACATCGCCGTCGAGATGGGGGAAATTGACTATAGGGAATGAGAAACCATCCCTTATATCATAAACCTTAGTGTTTAACTTTCCTTGATTTATTGATATATTAAGATCAAGAAAAGGAGTATAATTACTGCTGCTATTGGATTTATTTAAAGTAAGATCTGCAGGATAAATTTCATCTGTAAATTTAGAAAATTCAGGATTATTTAAAGCCAAAATATCGTCCAAATATCTATATGTGTTGTTAAATTTATCCACTAAATGCTGTTTAGAAGGGTCTTTTTGAATTTTTGCCATGAATTGTGACTCGTAGCAATAAAGAAATAAATCTGCTATGAGAGGTGCACAGTTGGTACCAATAGGAATACCTATTTTTTGCTGATAGACTGTATCACCGAAACGAACAAAAATATTATTGTCATGTTGTAAACAAGTTACATACCAAGTTTGAAGACCTTGTGTTGTTTCGTTCGCAAGTTATCAGTCGGTAACCCTTAAATTCGCAAATTTCAAAGTTTCAAGGGGCACAACTCCAGAACCCCTTGGACCTCTGAACCCAAAATCGAACTTGACCTGAATTTTGTCGTAAGCAACTTGAATACCAAGTTTGAAGACCTTGTGTTATTTTGTTCACACGTTATCAGTCGGAAAACTTCGGGGGACGGAAAGACGGACGGACGGACACACGACTGAGGGTATCACATAATACCTCGCCACTTCGTGTGGCGGGGTATAAAAATGAACAACAACGCCACAAAACTAAAGCACTAGCAGTGAGAACCCCTATAAAAACTGAGGATTCATCTGGTGCTCATGAAGCAGGTAAGCATGATCTGCTCCACGCATGGCACCCGTCACACAGTCAATAAAATGTGATGTTAAAAAATCTGTTTGGAGGCTGAAGATTTCCCCAAAAGATCCCTTGATTAACTATGTTCCGTGCTGGCCACCATGGTTTTTTATCAGCGCAGAACAAAGTGAGCAATCTTAGGTATGGATCTTCCATACATCATTCCTGTTTGGTTGAATTTGCTTCATTGGTTTCAGAGAAAAAGATGAAAATGTGATTTTCCCATAGGGTTCATGTTAAAACTATGTTCTGCGCTGGTGGCCATCTTTTGTTTCGGATTGAAAAGAAATAAGTAATCTTTGTTTAGGACCTTCCATACATCATTCCTGCAAAGTTTGGTTACATTTGCTTCAGCGGTTTCAGAGGAGAAGATGAAAATGTGATTTTTCCCATAGGGTCCAATGCTAAATATAACCCTAAGTTCTGCGCTTGCGGTCATTTTTTTAATCGGATAGGAACGAAATGAGCAATCTCTGTAGAAACCTTTTGTACATCATTCCTGTAAAGTTTGGTTGAATTTGCTTCAGTGGTTTAAAATGTTAAAAGTTAACAGACGGACGGACGGACGACGGGCACCAAGTGATGGAAAAAGCCCACACTAACCCTTTGGGTCAGGTGAGCTAAAAACTGTTAAAAGAGATATATGGTGCTGATAGAGGCAGCAGTTAGTCTCTCTAATAGCAACTTTTATATGATGAAAATATTTTTTTCTTATTAAAAAGGGGGATAGAGTAAAAACAGACAGAGACGTGTATCAAGTCTATATGGAGATGGACACTTCTAGAAATCTCTTGCGAATCAGTCAACAAAATCTGTTTTTTTTTTGTTTTTTTTCAGTTGAGGCACGTATTTGAAAAACTTAACTTATCACATAATCATGCTAAAATTAAATGAAATAAAACAATCGTCAGATACTGCAGCATTCAATCAAGATTTGCTTGAATCGGATCTTCAAATGCAGAAGATAGACAAATGACTGGAGACTTTTTAACAACCCCCCAATATTTTAAAAATATGTTTGATTGTTATTTTAAAAAGTGGAAAATTTGATTTAAATATAAGTGTATTTTAGACTTTGGCGATTAAAAGGAAAGCTTTTGTGCTATCAATAGCGAAGAACATTATATAACATATACGCTTTCTCTGCTATTGTCTGGAACAAAGCGCCGTACGGAACAATTTATTGAATGAAAAGATAATTTGACAGGCAATGTCGTTTCACCAAAGTGATAATTTGAAAACTGGTTTGTCCGGAAAATAAATTACGCAATAATGTAGTGTAGGAGTCTGAGTGTAATATTTCCAATGACTTGTGGGATCAAACGGAAAAATAATACTTCTAAATAAAAAAATCTAACTGTTGTGTTGCTATCGATACAAAATAACTTCTGAGTAATGTAAGAGGTATGCCTGGGATAATTATAAAATGTACTTCTTAGAAACGGCTTACAGTTTAGTTGATCCAGTTAGCTGACGTGATGGCACACAATTACGGTACATTTTGCCACAAATTGTCCAATGTTCTTTATTCAGCCTGAGTTAACAATTCAATCCTGCAAAGACCGAAACAAATACAATTTCAGGATGATGTCCTTGAAATTTCATCAAACAAACTGTTGCTGGTTTATCTGAAATTTGTCATAAATTTATCAGTTTGTACAGAATCATCAAGGATGTTTTACATATCAATATTCTAATAAATGTGTAATAACTTGCCTATTGCCCTACAAACTTGGCGTTTTAATTTACGTGTCAAAAAATAATGCCATTATTTCAAAACTTTGTACGCCTTGACTTTGCTTTGTTACTTATCCTGTTTTAGGGCATGTTAGTCAATGAATGCATGAATATGTAGATTTCCACGAGGTATATGTATGTACATTGAAGTAACAAGAAAAGTCTAAATCATATTTTGGAAAAAGTAATTTTTAAATAATTTGTGAGGGCCAATATTGAAAGTTTATTGATAATTTTACCGATATAATCCGGATACCCAAGTGGATGTGCAAACTACGTTCAAGTCTTACAATTGGTTTTGAACTACGGGAGCCATATTAATTAAAAAAAAATACAGATGTCATTTTGTATCTTATGTTTCTGTTAATTGCTTTTTCGACAACTTATATCTCTGCAGTACAGGTCAGATTGAAACATTTACTATTATCTAAATTTATGTAAATTCTAAAACCTTAGGATTAACTCCCCACATCGTAGTTTTGTCCTTAGCCATATTTGATATTACTGATTTTTCGGATTTCGCTTGGTTTTATGAATTTTAAACATTGTTTGAAATTACGGATTTCCTTTGTTTTGGTTCTAGTGCTGCTGATGAGGCATTAGTTTCCGAAATGGCCATACAGCTCATTAAAATTATTGCAGTTGGAGTTAACATATGTGTTATGGTCTCATGTTCATTTACTCCATATCCTTTCGTAAAATATCTAGAAAAACGTATGAAATCTAAGAGTTCGATGGAAGAAATAGCCAATAGAATCTTAATGGAAAACCAAATTCGACAAAGATCAGAGCTGTGGTCTGAGTGTTGTGAACGAAAATTCCCCCTTTTCTACCACTACCACTTAGTATAATAATATTTACAAACATACGTTACATTGATTTTTCTATTTCGAACATGATTATATCATTTTTGGGAAGATCAGGTATTGGGCTTTTCACTGACGGGATGATATGTGCTACGTGCGAAGGAGATCATGCGTACGCTCCTAGAGCGCCTTATGATCCCAGTGTTTGTAGGAGGGGGAGTTCCGACCCCTTGAACCCCCTTTTTCTGAAAAATGGAAAATGAATTATTTTTATTTCTAGGAAAATATAGGCAAAACTGAAAAAGAAATCTGTAAAAAAATGACATGGAACCCCCTTTTTCTTGAACATCATTGGAATCCCCTTTTCCGACGGCTGGATCCACCGGTGCTTCTATCTCCTGCCCTGGCGTCTCATAAACCGCAAAATTTATGAATATTAAAATGGAATAAAAAAAATGTTATTTGTTATGCAGCATCATGGTGAATGTCACAGGCGGGGAAAATATTTTTGAAATATTTTCTCGGCAGTTACATGTATTTAATACAGCCTTTTTATATTTAATATACAGTATACACCGGTCGTCTGATTTGATATCAGATCTGTTGCATGTCTACTTCCTGTATGCAGACATGGTTAATATTTCACAAAAATGGTAAATGGTAGAAATTTCGTAACAGTTTTCTCGGCGACTACTTATAAATTTTGTTATGCAGCATTAGGTGATTGTTGAAGGCGGGGAAAATATTTTTGTAACATTCTCTCAGCAGCTACAAGTACTTAATTCTGCCTTTTAATTTTTGGTATGCAGCATATAACGGCCGTCGGATTTCATATTATGTATGTCGCCGCCTGTCTACTTCGTGTTTGCGGGCTTGGTTAATATTTGACAAAAATGGTAAATATTTCGTAACAGTTTCTGGGCAACTACTTATTAATCTGTTTATAATGCAGCATCAGGTGAATGTCGAAGGCGGGGAAAATAATTTTGTATAAATTAGACAGAGTAAGAACGTTTATATAGCTCTCATACATGGAGAACAACAAAATAAAAATATGAAATAAAACTAAAATCTAAAAAAAATATATGTACAAGAAACCAGAGGCTCCCAGGAGCCTGTATCGCTCATCTGGCTATCAGTTGCCACAATCAAGCTCACATTGTATGTTATGCAGTCTGAAAATGGCTGTAAGGGAACAAATGTTAACATCAGTTTTGAAGTTGCGATATTAATAACTATTTGGAAACCAACTTTCATTGAAATGGGATAATGTTGAATTTTCCCGCCTTTTTTGCGGCCATTTTGAAAATGGTGGTAAACGAAATTTTTCATCACTGGTTATGAAGTCTCAACATCGATAACTATTTGGAAACCAACTTTTATTGAAATCAGACAATGTTGAATTTTCCCGCCTTTTTTGGTGGCCATTTGAAAATGGCGGTAAATAAACACTTTTCAGCACCGGTTTTAAAGTTGCAATATGAATATTTATTTGGAAACCAACTTTCCTTGAAATCGGACAATGTTGAAATTTCCCGCCTTTTAAGGTGGCCATTTTAAAATGGTGGTCAACAAACAATTTGTAATGTCGGTTTTGAAGTTGCAACATCAATAATAATTTGGAAACCAAATTTCATTGAAATCGGATAATGTTAAACTTTCTCGCCTTTTTTGCGGCCATTTTGAAAATGGCGGGCAAAAAACACTTTTCAACACCGGTTTTGAAGTCGCTACATCAATATCTATTTTGAAACCAAATTGCATTGAAATCGATCAATGTTTAATTTTCCCGCCTTTTTTGGGCGGCCATTTTTTAAAACACCAGTTTTGAAGTCCATACAGCATGGCAAACATTTTATCAATTTATATTTAACCTTCATCTTCTAGTTTTGGAAATAAAAGATGAAAAATATGAAAATTCCATGAAAAAGGGAAATAATTCCTAAAAGGGTTTTTGATTTTCTTCAACATTTCAGGGTTGGTAGATCTTGATATGCTAAACCTTTTTGCTATTTACACTTGACCTCTATCTGTTACACTTTTTGAAAAAAATAATAAAAAATGCACAAATTTTGAAAATTTTACGGAAAAAGGGCAGTAACTCCAAGACGTTTTTTTTTTGTTGATTTTCTTCAAAATTGCAGGACAGGTAGATCTTGCTATGCTGTTCACATTTACCCCAAGTCTGATTTTTGATATCTGTAACGGTTTTTGAGTCATTTGCAAAAAACAGCAAATTACCCCTATGTTCGATTTTCAGTAACAGCAGCCATGTTGTTTAGTCTTCGGAATAATGGAACACAATTTTGAAACTGCATACCCTGGTGATGCTTCAGGCCAAGTTTGGTTACAATTGGCTCAGCATTTTCAGGGAAGAGGATTTTTGAAATTGTTGACGAACGATGAAGGACAGACGCAGTGATTGCAAAAGCTCACATGGCCTTTTAGGCCAGGTGAGCTAAAGAAGGGTCCACATTTTCGGATTTAACTCCTTTGGCGAGGGTGAAAAAAGAAGAGGTACATCACTGTAGACCGAGACAAGTGTCTCGGTCTACAGTGATGTACCTAATTGTGTTCCATTAGTCCGAAGCACAGCTTACAGATAATCACGTACACTACATTTTCTGTAATATAGGTAAAACCGTTATAAATTGTAAATACATTGTCTTGACCGCGGATTTCGCTAGTTTCCAATACAAAAGGACAGGTAAAACATGTAGCTCTTTTGCATCCTTTTGTTCCCCAATAGTCAGCAATAGCTCCTTTTGGTTTGAGAGCACTGCTGACTAAATGTTCAAGGATAGTTTTGCCCCTCCCGTATGCCGTAAGGGGAAGGGAAGGAAACACTTCAGCCATCAGGGTATCCTTCTTGACTATTAATTAATTTACCAAAATGTTTCTGATGGCGACGTTATGGGGATGAAAATTCAGAACAAAAGGGACCATGTCACGGCCTCTCTTGGTGTTGGGTACAAGAGCCCGTTTTGTGTCTTTGCAGGAAAAAAAAAGAGTCTAAGGCCGGTCAATAACGATTTCGGGGTAGCCGCACCCATGGAAAGACGCTGCTGCTTAAAGTCATGTTTATCTCTGCATAGACGCCTTTGTTGCAAAAACTGAGATAAAGGTATAGCGTCTTTGCAAGACTTGGGATGAAAGATGTATAGTTCAAGGAGCAGTGTGCATCAGTGGGTTTGTGGAAGATCGAAGTTTCGATTTTGTCTTCAGACACCCTGCTGGTTATGTCCGAAAAGGACAGTTCCGATTCGCTCACCGAGAAAGTGTACTAGATGGCCGGATGGTAGTCGACACAAAGTCAATGAGAGATTATAGATCCCTTTCAGTGTCAGTTGACGCCCCCTAAAACGTCGTCAATGTATCTTTTTTACAGATCAGGGATCGGTCTATTGAACTCTGCGCACATCAACAAACCAACAAGCGAAACTAGGACCCATTTTAGTTCCCATGGCAACCCCGCCTGTCTGAGCATAGAAATCCTTGTTGAATTGGAAAGTATTTAAGCTGAGAACTAGTTCTGTTTTTCTCAGAATTATGCCAGTGTCGAAATAGGGATTAGGTCTCCTATCTAAGAAGTGTTTGACAGCCAGAATTGCTTCATTATTAGAGATGATCATATATAGAGCAGTAATGTCCATAGTGAAAATCCTAGGTGTTGTACCCCTTAAATTGTAATTATCAAGGACACTCATTGCATGATTGGTGTCCTTTATATAGGAAGGGAGACTTTCAACGACAACCATAAAAATCTCATGATGCAAGCTTGATATTTTCCTCGTGGGACAGCGGCATGCCTTACAAGGTTTGTGAATTTTGGGTAACATGTAACGAATTTCGGTGACGATCAGGTGTTTGGCTTCTGCCGGTAGAATTTATTGTCGATACTATCTAATATTAAGGTTTTAACGATTTTGTTATTTTGTTTGGTATTGTTGTCAGCCAATTTCATGTAATAAAGACCATTTGATAACTGATTTTGTGACTCTTGAACATAACAAATTGCATCCCAGGCAAATACTGCGCCACCTTTTTCGGTAGGTTTAATGACTATATCCTGCCTCGTTTTAAGCTGGCGCAGTGCCATTTGTTCATTTGGGTTCAGGTTGTGTTTTTAAGGGATTGGTGTCGAGGTTCGAGATTTCTACCAAACACTGAGTAACATAACGGTCGAGAGTGGGGTAACAGGAAGGCTTTGGAGTCCAAGTAGAAATTTTGGAATTAAATTGTTTGAAAATTTCGGATAAACCAGAACACGGATCAGAAGAATTCTAATGTTCTTTGTTGAAAAAGTGTCTGGCATACATCTAACTGTATTAGTAGGGGATGAAGATTGTGGTAATACACTGACTGTATTAGAATCGAATATTTCAGTTGTCAAATTTTGAATTTTATGATTCTTGCCATTCTCCATGAAATAAAATACTATGCATTTAATTCTTGTATTTTTGAAATTATGTGTTCTGAAAGATTAGAATAGCAAGATGTAAGTTCTCTTTTTGTGTGAAAATTTATTTGCAACAGTTTTCCCGGCAACTACATTTACTTATCACATCCTTTTGATGCTTGGTATGCAGCATCAGCATGAGGTCCCATGATGCCGTCGGTTTTGATCTCAGATTTGTTTCCTGTCTACTTCCTGTTTGCCGATTTAGTTCAGTTTGGACGCTTTGTCAAAAGTAAATATTGATAACAATTTTCTCAGCAACTTCTTATAACAGCCTTTTGATGTGTATGCAGCATTAAAGATAATCGAGGTCCCGTACTGTGGAATTTGATTTTAAGTCTGTAGCTTACCTTCTTTCTGTTGAAAGAACTCCTGTCATATTTTAGCCCATCTGTAAGCCCAACGACGATCGCTTCTATGTCGAATTATAACCAAATTATGCGTTGAATTATTCATATGAAATCTATACACAAAGAGGAAGATCTATGCCTTTCGATTTTCCATGCGTTTTGATACTACCAATTACTACCTTTAACTATTATCAACTCACTCTATCATCATTGTTGAAATTTTTCCGCGATTTTGCGGGAATCTTCTAGTTATTGATAAAGAAAATATAATGTGGTTAAAATTCCTGAAGGGAATACCCCACAGTTTCGATTTATGAAATTAAAAGTATTATTTAATTAACATGCAATGTTATATAACCTTGTATCGTTGATACAGGAAATAATCTGTGGTTAAAGTAATATCAGGACTTAAGACACAGTTTCGATCTACATTGAACGACTTGTGAATTAAAACATTTCTAAATTAACATGCAATGTTCTATAAGTTTTTATCGTTGATAAAAGAAATACACTGACAGTGGTTAAAATTACGTCAAGGCATACGGCACGTGACACGTTCGATCTGAAAGACTTATCAATTACATTTTAGGCTTGTTACTTAATTAAAATGTAAGTCGATTTACAGCTGTGGGGTTGTTTAGGAAATACACTGTGTTAAAATTTACTTAGGGGCATACAACACAATTGAATATGCAATGCATTGCATGTAAAAGTATTTATTTTTGATAGAATAAAACTAGCTAATAAATGCTGCGCTGCCATCATTCAAGTTTTTCCCGATGTGTTTACGCTCAAGTTTTTGATAAAATTTAGCTACTCTAAGCATTGATATACCTTTGGCTTTAATAATATAATAACAGTTCCAGTTCACAATTTATAGTCAAAATATAAACCATGACATTATGCATATCTTCAATGCATGCCTAATCACTGTGCAAAGTAAAATAAATGTAGCTTTGATATTATGGGAGGATTTGTCTGGAATAACAGTTCCGGAACACACATTTTGGGAAAATGGCCAAGTTCAACTACCACTCAAAATCACAATTTTTGTCAAAATGTTAACCATGACAATATGCACATCTCCAATCCATGCTTATCACTGTGCAAAGTAAAATAAATATAGCGTTAATATTGTGGGAGGAGTTATCCGGAGTAGCAGGTTATCAGAGATGGGACGGACGGACGGAATTACGGACGGACGGAATCATGGACGGACGGACGGCAGAGGGTAAAACAATATGCCCCAACCGCCGACTTGTCGTCGCGGGGCATAAAAAATGGTGTAATTGAAAGTTGGATCTACATTACCAATGTTACTGCACATATATTTAATGCAGATTGCCGCTGCGATAAGCTATGTCTCTTCAGTGTAAATCAAAACATTTGAAAGATAATAAACTGAAAATTGAGTGAAAACTGATCAAGAACAAATAACTAATAGAACCAAAGCGAAAGGCTAAAATCGGGCAAAAACAGAGCTAAACCCAAGGGAGGTACTCCTTAGTTTCATAGAAGTCCTTGAATTTCATCTACATGTATATGTAATTGTGTATATCGTCTTTTGAAGTTGCCAATCTGAAAGATTGTCAACTCTTTGTTTTCGTAACTTTTCCTAACTGAGAATTAATAATATACTTCAAGAAAACCCCTTTCAACTTCAACTCTGATTGGATATTGTAGAAAATAAAGCTTTGTACGTTGATCGATATTAATATCCTGTATACTCTTTACATGCAAGAAATATCAACTTCCATAAAAAAAAAAGTTCGAATAAATGTACATGTATAACCAATGTGTGCCTCTTATTCTTTGTATTGATACAGAAATTATCCATGCAATTTCTGTAGCATTTATTTCCTTAAATTGCAGTTTGTTGAGGGCCTAACACATTTTTAATTGTTTAATGCGCTTGAATATACTGAGGTTTCGATATAGATAACATCCCAAATACTTAATTATAGATTGACCTCTGAATTCTTATCAACATATGCAACATCCTCGATATATATATATATATATATATATATATATATATACATCATGTAAACAAAGAAGATATGTGTTTATTTAATTCAAAATGGATAATTTTGTCTAGGTGAACCCATTTTTCAGTGGAAATTATTAACTATTATGAGAGTTTGGCTTTTTATATGGAGAAATTAAATGTTAAATTGATGGAGTGCAATTACCTGTGTGTATATCGCTAGTTTTCGAGGTCATTTTAATGTAACAACATTCCTTGATTTTATTACATACTGTGTCAATCATTTGCAACAATTTATGTTTAAAATTTACAAAGTAAATCAGTAATGACTGATATTCCATTCACTTTGATTCCATTGAAGAAGAAAACACTATGCACTGTCAAGATATCTTGATAAAGTGCAGGCTGTATTTAATTGACTATAAAATTTTATGACACGTTTATACTGTGGCATACTATTTTATGTATCTTGTTTATTCTGTACTTGTCACTAACCTTAAATTTAATCGATTTTGCATTGTTTTCTTTTCTCTATATTGGCAACCCTCAAGACTTTCAGTCTTTGATCTTTTCTCTGTAGTCCTCATATGATATCTTTGTGTTCCTTTGTAATCCGATGTTACCATGTCCATTGATAATTTGTTTGTAGACTGACAGTTCGATTAAAACTTAACTTTGTAAAATTTATATATTTTGAGTTTCCAAATAAAGTTTTTCAGCCATCACCGACTTGCTTACTAGTGGATTGGTGAATACCGTCGGGTAATAACAGTTCACGAGCAGAGGCATATCAGCCAAGTGGTAATAAACAACTAAATATCGAAGTAACTGTTAATCTAGTTACTGCAGATTACCATTTCGACAACTTATGTCTCTTCAGTCAATATACTGAATTTTAGATTATACATGTACCATGAAAGTAAAATACTGACAACTTTGTAGTAAAACCATGATTATAAAATCAGGTACCTACATTTGTATTATTATTGAATACATTTGAATGAGCTCAATCACTTTGTTATATTAATTGTTTGCAAACAGTCAATAAGCTCATTCATCTTGATACATAACTAAATACCGAAGTTACTGTAAATTTACTTTCTGCATATGCGCATTTCAACAACTTATGTCTCTTCAGTGCAGATAAAATCTGGGCTCTTGACCAATTGCATGAGGTATATTTAAAACTCTTATTCATGAAGAGTGTCGTGCTCTTAATAAACAAATGACGCTTATATGAATGACGCCATGCTTCCAATGTTGTGTGACGGATGCCATGCGCGGAATAGATCATGCTAACACTTCCGGAGCACCTGATTATACCTCCAAATGTATAATGTTGGTGTTTTACTTTTGTGGCGTTCTTGTTCATTTTATGTTAATCGATTTTGATATGGATATGTCGTTTCATTTTATATAAGTAAAGAATTGCAATAATATTATTATAACTATTACAATGTATAATAATTATTATTTTATTCATTTATTCTAGACTTTCCGTTCTCTCTCTTTATGCCCAGAGGCAAAAATTAATTTTGATTGATACAATTTTATACAAAAGACAGTTTCCAATCTTAACACATTTGAATTTTTCCATAACTTTTTAAAATCACTTTATCTCCTCCAGTCAGTGCAAATATATATTCGAATAAAAAACCTTGGTGCAGTCATGATGTTGATAAAAATACAGCAACTTGTAGCAAAACAATATCTCGTTTTCTACTATCCTGAAGTCTGAAAATATTTCTAATATAATAATTGTCTATGCTAAAAAGGGTTCCTGAATATGACCAAAGTCCTACATGTGGTAACAAATTCCATTATTATCGTAATATCATCCATTCATGGTGACTTCAAGATGAAGAACGACAATAAATGCTTTGTTTTACGATGTATTTGTAAAGACGTTGTCTCATTTGCATTTACTCCATATCCCTTCGTTGCTTGTGTGAATTAAAACACCCATTCCATTTCAAGATATAATTACTGACTTTTTATTTAAACATGCATGATTAAATTATGATACTAATCAACTACTAGTAAAGATTTAATACACCTGAATGATCTCAATCACTTCGTCATATTCTGAGTAAGTGAGTTCATGCTAATTCCCTACTTTTTTATTAAGTATTCGCAAACTCGTACTTAATCATATGCATAGAGAGGGGGGATATCATAATCTCACCTATCATCTTCTTACATGCACATGATGTGAATTTGGTTTGGCTTTGCCCCATGGCCTACGAACTTTTTTTATGTTCTTCCAAATATTTTGTTATGATCTGCACTGAAGAGACATAATATGTTGAAAGGGCCATTTGTGGAAAGCAAATTTACAGAAACTTCGGCATTCTGTTATTTATGACCACTTTTACAGTCATTTAATTTGTATGTATTTTTCTCACCGTAAGAAATTACTTGACTCGATTTTTTAAGATTTATCCTATATGACATTGAATTCGAAATTGTAGGATGCTAAGTTACGTGATTTCATTTAGTAGAAGAAATGCTGAAATGTTTAGATAATTATCTGTAATACTGAAAAAGCCAGGGATATATCATCATGCCATCTGTAATATATTTCAATGACTAGGAAGTTTCCATACAAATACTGATGTTGATTTCTCTAGCCTCCTAGAATCTAATAAGTAGATAAGTAAGATACGTTTATCACTTAAGGTAGACAAATATTACCATCTCTGAAATATTTATTTGATTCTTGCTTCTAAAATGCATCCAATGACATAACATAATTGAGAAATTATATGATTATATTGTGTTCCAGAGCTTATTTGCGGTGTGCACAGGCAAAATAATGTCTTGTAATGAAAAAAAAGTCTGAAAATAAGGCAAATGTGTGGGATGTCAGGGCAGCACCATTGAAAAAGAATCATATAATATGATGATACAAATGTTATTGTAGAATTTAAAGATTGAACTACTATTATGCAATTAATTTAACATCCTGAATTGTTGCGGATGTTACTTAAGTGTCAGATTATTCTTGTTAATTCTCACACGGGTGTAATTATAATCGCGATTTTTCAATGAAAGCTGACCAACGTTAATTTTTCACCCTTTAAAGCAGGATCTTAAATATATATACTCTCATATTGAGTACCACATGTATGTCCAAGTGTTATAACATCAAAGACATAAAAAACTGGTACAAGTATTATAACATCAAACACACACAAAAACTGGTTTACAAATTATCATAAATATTGAACAAAATAAATGTACACACAACCTTAAAAGTACCTATTATCAATATTAGAATAAGAGAAATAACATTACTTCAAAGATAGCTTGTTTTAATAATATTGTGTCAATGTTGTTTTTTTTTCAGATACTACTGTCCGGCACCTTAATCTGTATAAGACCTAGGGCTCCGTCTACAATCTACAGAGCCGACCGACCAATTACATAAGTGGTGATTATCGGAATTTCCTCTGTTTGCGGGGTAGTCAAGTCATATAATACCAAAAACTTAACCGAGAAACATCAGAGAAAAATTATGGTCTATGCCTTATTAAGAGCCAATCCATATTTCCCACTGGATTAAAGAGCACACTTATTTGGCACTACCTAAATATCATAAGGGTATTACGTTAACGATATTGTCGGATTAGATAAGAAAACATTATACAGTTATTGACTGGGTCCGAAAACAACAGCTGTTGTTTGAGGACCCAGTCTATAACTGTTTTGTTATACCTTATCATGTTCAATGAATACGCTCCATTTCATCTGAATACAATTCACGTCGCCAATTTGGTTATGCAGACGACAGGAGATCATGTGATATGGGCGTGATATTTTTGAACCAATCAAAATAAGGCGGGTGGTCAACAGATCGGTGTCGGTCAACAGACTGAAAACTGTTGACTGGTCAACAGATCGCTTTTTGGTTTGAGAAATAAAACATACAAATTGTCGATATTTTTCCCCAATGCATTTATATAAGGAAAGTATTATAAGGTATAACAATCTCTTATGATGCACGCTTATTATCTATACCTTGCACGAATAGTTATTTGCGGTACTTAACGAGACTTTGAAGCTGGAGTTAGATATGAAATTGTTGAATCGCTTTTACAGGAATTTCATTGGTCGAGCGGCAAGTAATAACACATCACGCGTGATGTGCTATTATTTTTTCGACGTTTCTATGGGACCAGCGTGAAATCTCGTTGGCCGTGATTAACGCTACCTAGCAACGGTGTTGTTATTTGAAACGAAAATAGCAGCTCGGCACAAAATATTCACAGCATCATAAGAGAAATAGTTTTAACAACTCGAAAGAATTGTATATCGATGGATATCAACTCTCGTTATGTAATTTCAAATATAATAAACTCGCCAAAGGCTCATTTATTCTATTGAAATTACATAACTCTAGTTGATATCCATCGATGTACAATTCTTTCTCGTTATGAAAACCATAATTAGCAGAGCTATTTCATAAAATATTTAAAAATAATGGTAAAAGTTTACAGTACCCTGAGAATTCAACATAGCAATTGGACTGCAAAAGGATCACTTATAGGATAACAAAACTATCACAAAAAATAGTTATGATCATTGATCACAAGTCGGCTGATCAATGATCGTAAAAGTTGTGATCAGTGATTGCTTGTGTTGTGATCAATGATTGCAGGAGATAGGATCAAGGATCATAAGATCGCAGGAGTTGTGATCAAGGATCACAAGCATTGTAATCAAGGATCAAAGGCATTACAATCAAGGATTACAGTCATTGTGATAAAAAAATTGTAAGTGCTGAATTATCTATGACTTTTCGCAAGTGTATTTGATGAAATATAGAATTTGACAATGCAAATTATGTAATATTTCCCCACCAAGTTTTCTAAAAAGGAGTTGCATTGTATGTGTATTACCCATCTTTGTAAAGCTTTTTTTACATTTATGTCCAGTTAAAAAGAAAAAAAATATTAATGGATTAATTAGAAATATATTGGTCTAATAAATGAATTCATTTTTATTGCATCCAATACTGTCAGCGACATATGAAACCAATTAATTATATGTCCCTGTAACTGTTCAATAGATTTTTTTTCTCGTTTTCGTTATTTTTTATATTTTTTTGTCTAAGTATTATTATTTTTGGATAAATTTTAGATATGGCGGAGCCGCTGCGTGGTGTTTAATCGAAATTGGTTTAAGTATAAGACAGAATGTCTAAATTTTACAAAGCAGTAATAAAGTTTTACGATATCACTAAATATACCTTATATTTAGGTACAACATATACATGTACCTATTGTTACTGCTTTAATGTACAGACAACGTCAAAGAAGTGCGACACCTCGTAAAATAAAAAAAAATTCACCCGTTCCTTTTTTTCACTGAAATTTTATATTTAATGTAACATTTATATATTGTTTTTTTTTTTAGATTCAAATCTTTAGATTATCAGATTTTTATCGCCTTGTTGCATGTAATTAAATATTTTGCAATTAACCTAAATTATTTAATTTTACTCCTATCATAATCTTTGAATAATGGGAAGTAAACATATAAACAATTACTAAAATAAATTTATTTCTAAATGGAATGAATTATTTTTCAATTATTATCTAATAAATTACAACACTGTTGTAATCAAGGATCACAAATTCTGTGATCAATGATCAAAGCTTTGAAATCAAGGATCACGACTTTCAGATCAAAGATCAGAACCTTGCGATCAAAGTTGGCATTCTTGCGATCAAGTATAGCAAACTTGTGATCAAGGATACCAATCTTCCGATCAAGGATTGCATAGTTTTATGATCATCGATCACGTATACTTGTTTGATCAATGATCACAAGATAAAAACAATCACTGATTGCAATCATTGACTGCAAAAGGATCACTTAGGGATCACAAAATCTGCCAACTTGAATTTTAGAGTACTGTAATTTGAAAAAAGGGACAAAACTATACTTGCCAAGTTGGGGTCGGAGTTCTTGCCTCAACTCTTAAGTCTATGAAAAAAGGACACAATATAAAACATGGGTATGGACAACTAGCGCAGTATAGTTTATTTTGAACTGACATAACTCAAAAGTAACAAGAAATCTTTTTTCGGTCTGCAACACTTATGATTAAGGTTCGAGTCGCATTGTTTATTTATCTGTAAGACAAATTATAATATGTACACGTGTGAGAACCGGTGTCCGCGCATCCGGTGTTTCCTTGCACCACCGACCTTTAGATGTTAAAGCCACATTTTTGCAAACACAAAACATTCACGGTGTCACCAAGTTTACAACTTTAACTTATTATATTTGCAGAAAAGCAAAAATTTACAAATTTTGGCGGAAAAATACGTTATTTACTTCAAAAGGCTAAAAACAGCTAAATGTTTAACCCTACTTATGTTCCAAACTCCCTTTTTAGCTCACCTGGCTTAAAAGGCCATGTGAGCTTTTGCAATCACTTTGCGTCCGTCGTCTGTCGTTTGTCGTCCGTCTTCTGTCGTCCGTCCGTCAACAATATCAAAAATCTTCTTCTCTGAAACCATCGTTCCAATTGTAATCAAACTTGACCTGAATCATCACCAGGGTATGTAGTTTCAAAATTGTGTTCGATTAGTCCGAGGATCAATCAACATGGCCGCTGTTACTAAAAATAGAACAAAGGGGTAAATTGCAGTTTTTTGCAAATAACTCAAAAACCATTACAGATATAAAAAAATCTGACGTCGGGTAAAAATGATCAGGATGGCAAGATCTTCCCGCCATGCAATTTTGAAGAAAATCCGAAAATCCGTCTTGGAGTTATTGCCTTTTTTCCGCATAATTTTCAAAATTTTGAAATTTTTGATTTTTTCTTTGAAAAACTATAACAGATAGAGGTCAACTTTAAATGGCAAAGATGGTCAGCATATCAAGATCTACCTACCTGGTTATTTTGAAGAAAATCTAAATACCCATATAGGAGTTCTTGCCCTTTATTGGTCAAATTTAAGCAATTTTATACTTTTTGTCATCAATTTAAAAAATCTTCTCCTCTTAAGCCACTGGACCAATTGTTACCAAACTTGACCTGAATCATCACCAGGGTAAACAGTTTCAAAATTGTGTTCGATTAGTCTGAAGACTAAACAACATGGCTGCTGTAACTAAAAATAGAACAAAGGGGTAAATTTCACTTTTTTGCAAATAACTCAAAAACCATTACAGATATCCGAAATTTGACGAAGCAAAAATGATCAGCATGGCAAGATCTACCAGCCCTGCAATTTTGAAGAAGATCTTAAAACCCGTCTTGGAGTTATTGCCCCTTTTCCGTAAAATTTTCAAAATTTTAATATTTTTCATTTTTATTTGAAGATCTATAACAGATCGAGGTCAACTTTAAATTGCAAAAATGCTCAGCATATCAAGATCTACCCACCCTAAAATTTTGAAGAAAACCCCAAACCCTTGTAGGAGTTATTGCCTATTTTTCACCGATTTTTTTTAATTTTCGTATTTTTCGTCGTTTATTTCCAGAACTATAGGAGGTGAAGGTTTAGTGTAGCATGATGAAATGTTTGCCATGCTTCAAAACTGGTGTTGAAAATATTGTAAACACTTTTCGTTCTGAAGCGGAAGTGGTTTCGAAACTGAAATCGCAAGAAGGACCGAAGGCGCGACCATACCAGAATGGATATTATTTTTGAATGATGAAATAAAAAGTATTAATAATTTGTCATTATGATTCGTGCCGAAGGAACGGCCGTATCGCTAAACAGAAAACTGGTCTGTATTTTGTATTTTCGAACACGAGATCACACGAGACGATACGTGATCACACGAGACAGGCAGTTTCGTATGTGTAAATTAATGATTATGGAAGTTTAAATGTCGTGCCGAAGGCACGAATAAAATGAACAAATTGATACAACTGTCGTGCCGAAGGCACGACCACTACCAACATAAATAAAGAATAAAAAACAAAGAAAGTGTGGTTCCCATGACAACGCATTCGTCATTTGGCAAACATCGGGTGTCCGTAGCAAAGCATTTCCCCCGAGTATCTGAGTCAATTTAAAGGCTTGCCGAAGGCACGACCACTACCAACATAACTAAAGAATAAAAAACAAAGAAAGTGTGGTTTCCCATGACAACGCATTCGTCATTTGACAAACATCGGGTGACCAATGATGTGAAAACATNGGGGGGGGCTCAAATATAAATATTTCCACTGCTTTATATTTTTATTGTTTCACATGTCTCAAATTAACCCCCTCTTGCAGCTCTGCTTCAATTTTCTTGTAATTTCAATACATAAATTTGAGTAATTAAATAAACGAAGTTATAAGTTTCCTTTATCACATGGTTCCTTTGTAGAATCTTTCTTTTTAACATTCTCATGTTGGGTTCTCTAGGTCATGCGCGGACACACCGGCAAATACAATATTTACGCAAAAATTGGGTCAAGCTGTGTTCAGGACCCCATATTAGATCGAACAGACCAATTTTCTAAAGCTTAATTCAATTTTTCAAAAGCGTTATATTAAGCATTTAAAGCAAATATTTGCCTTTAAGTTGTCCCTTTTAAGATTCTGTAAATTTAATGAATTAGTCTTAGGTGCGCGGACACACCGGCCTGCTCTGTAATACGAATGTCATAAAACCCATAGACATCTTTATTTAAACTGATTGACGATACCATACTTAGAAGTATTTTTAAAAACTTTCCTTATTCTGTCAAAAAATCGTATGAGAAACCATAACAGTATAGTTTATTTAGGACTTGCTATATGGTGTGAGGTTCCTCACTGTTGTGAAGACCGCACTGGACCCCTAGATGCTTTGTATTGGGTCGTTTTAACCTGGATATGGGATGTTGTCTCCTTGACATTTACCCCATTTCCTTTTTTTCATATTTATGACTATTTTTCTAAATCATATGTAGAATTTTGAATGCTCTACATTTACATTTTGTTGTTGACAGAGCGGATGGTGGACAGACGGACAAAATGAAAACAATATAGCAATGTACAAATTTTTCTGAAATAGTCAACTTACTCCTTTTATATGTTTGATATCAAATGAACTGCACAATCTTTACTGCTATGCTATGTTTATCAACATTTATAAAATATTGATGTTCTCCATGAACGTATATGTTAGCATGGTCCTGTCTCCCTCTTAACACAAAGTAAGTTCCGTTATTTAAGAATATTTCTTTAAGAAGTGCCTCTGAATTATCTGAAAGCAAGAACAAATATAGCAAGTTTGTTTAGAGCTTACATTAAAAGGTACATATAGATTTTATTATTTGGAGAATATTGATTGATTGTTGTTGAATGCCAACTTAAGCAAAATTTTTGCTATATTGTCGACTGTTCATGATATGGTAAAAAAGAATACAAAGCAGAAATCTTTATTCGTCCAACGCAGTTAAAGGGATTTAATTATACATGGAACTTGAAGGAGGAATTCCAATACTGAGTGCGTAATGATTTTTAACTCGAAAGCCGTAGGCTGAGAGTTGTTAAAACCATCCGAGAAAGTCACGTGAGGCTTCAGGCCTATTAACGTATTTGAAAAGCTACATGCTTCCGATCAATATATGGTGCGTAAATTTCTTTCAAAATCCTTTTTTGTAAGTCGAATATTCACGGTGTTGTTATTGGAATTGATATTGACATACAGTATTTACGTCCCTGTCTCTTGGACTATTTTTGCCCTTTCAACCTTAGTTACACTGCAAGGTTTGCCTACATCTATTTGGATGTGCCCCCTGTTGTCTATCGATGTTGTTTTTGTCCTAATTTTTGTCTTTCGTCGGGCTACTTAATGACAAATATTTGTAGGCGGACATTGCCCGGTTTTACTTTTTTCTCATTGACCGCTCCCGACATGTGTTGCTCCAATGACATATTTAAGCTGCAATCGATGTTGCTCAACATTTTTGTCAAGAATACTACTTAAGTGCACGCTAGGGGTAGGGGTGAGTATCGTCAATTAAAAATTGTATTATGATATATCCTTACAGGGCAAGCATATCGTGATACGTATCGATACGTATCGTCCTCTGATTTCTCAATTTAATAACCTTTTCAAATCTTCTTCTTTTAACTATTTTATGTGATAAAATAGTGAGATATTCCTTAGTGAGACAAGAAAGAGTGTTCATTTTCATGTAGCTAAATACATTTGTTTGTTCTTTTTCTTACTTTTCCATTACCAAAATTAGAAAATTTCAAGAATTTAAGTGGTACTGATTCTGAAATTTTAGCAGAAATTAGAAAACGATACGTATCAAAAAGTTTGTTAAAAAATATCGCGATATATCGAAATATCGGTGTATCGTTACACACCTAGCTATGGGCCTTCTTGATCTCGCTTGATCTCGCTTGAGGGGGTGAATATTTTTCACCTCTGGTTGAAGACCATCAGTTGACTTAGATGTAGGCAGGAATAAAAGTCCTGTCCTTGATAAACTGATGTTTTCTATATATCTTGTGCGTTTTTGTCACATGTACATTTACTCAATAACCTTTCATTTTTTCTATTTGTTTAACCTTGATGCAAGTATAAAGTTAAAAAATGTAATAGTCATCTTCTCAGAGTATGATGCCTGCTGGTCGATATGTCTGTCTGGAACTTCCGCCCTTCAAAAGAAAATAACGTTAAGTGGACCTTCTTATCAGAATTGTACTGTTCAGGGAGATACAAGATATAAAATGTCATTTCACAATGAATGGAATTGGGATAGGCTTACACAATGCATTTTTCGATTTGCACGAAACGACTGCAAATAAAGACCCCCCACATGGCAATTTGTGAAATAAAATACAACAAACACACTGCACAAAACTAACCCTGCACCACTCTCTGTACTGCAGATGGCCATTTCAACCATGCATCAACAAATTTCTGTACGTCTCTTCAGTGCAAACATTAGTAGGACCAAAAGTCGAAACATATTTAAGATCTTTAACAGAGAACAGTAGATTACTACAAAAATGTATTATCTGATTTTATTCTTGTGGTATTGAAATATCTATCTAGGCTGTTGTAAATCGAGGACAATTAATCCGGCTCATACTATTCACCACCCTTCTTCAAAACACCAACAAAAAACCTACCCATGAGACTATCCAAGTCACTGGTTGGTATCTGCAAATGATCTAGGTCTTCTTCAATAAAACTGAAAAATTCTAATACGATTTTTATGTCACTTTTTGTTTTAGACTTTGTGTTTTTATTTGCATTTTCCAATAAAAATACGTCGGTATCCTCGGCACTCACATCTCGAAAACGCTTGCCAGAATCACTTTCCTTATCAGAATCGTTATCCTGTGGCTGTGCTTCGTGTACTTCGACGTCGTTGAGGTCTGCAACTCATGAGCTACTTCTGTACACTTAATATGTGTTGTTTTCCCGGTAACATTCAGTTTTCATTTCGGCAAATTCGTCATAGCGATAATAATCATCAACAAGAGCATCCATCACCTGTTGAGGATTTCTTAATCTTTATTAGGGATGCTAGGCCTTTGTAGCCTTCCTGTCATGGCCGCAGACGACAACTGGTTCAATTAAGGTGTTTTCGTAGAACAGATGATAAATCAAGAGAACTCATGAAAAACCTAATACTGGATTAGCCTAACCCGGGCCAATACGGAAAAAATCCATATTGGCATAGTTTTTTTCATATTGGCATACATTTGTCATTCATATTGAACTGGCAGTTTGAAAGTCAAATACACTTAAGTTAATTAATAATTCGTTTTATTTGCCTTTTTTGACATATATCCTAAAGGTTCATGTCTCAGCTTATTAATGTAATAAAATTAAAGCCAATTTTCAGCCCATTCAATGAATGATCAAATTAACAAGACATATCATTTGTTTTACGAGTTGACAAAACAGTTGTCTATGGGAGATTATCCATACAGATATTTTATTTGATAATAGATACAACTTTAAAGCATTTGCTTACATATCTTTTACAAAATCGAGATAGTTGATAACAAAATATATTACTGTATCTATATAACTACAGTATGACAAGACCATATTTAGGGCTTTTTTTACAAACCTGATACAGAATACCGGAAACCCCTTACGGTTGTAAATTGCATCATTATCTGCTGGAAATAAATACAAGCCATTACATTCGATGCTGATGCAAAATATAAATCGGTGTAAAAATGTTATAAATGTCATAAACTAGAGGCAACGCGACTGAGACTGAATCGCTTACCTGGGAAATGCTTCTTATGATGACCCAAAATGATGTTTTTACCCTTTGTCTATTGGTTTGTTGAATTAGCTTCTATGGTTAAAGAAATCATTAAAATGTGATTTTCCCGTAGGGTCCAATGTTATACTATGTTCCATGTTGGCAGAAATGTGTTTTGTCAGATCTGATCAAAATGAGCAACCTTTGTACAGGACCTGCAATACATCATTCCAATTCAGTTAGGTTCAATTTGCTTCAATAATTTCATACATGTAGAAGATAAGGAAAACTATTTAAATTTCCTCAGAGTCCTATATCAATCTATGTTCCGCGACGGTGGCCATGTTTTTTGTTTGATCGCAACGAAATGAACAAATCTTTACATTAGCCTTCCATACATTATTCCAGTTCACCATGGTTAAATTTGCTTCAATAATGTCATAGTAGTTAACGAAAATGAGAAAATTATCAAAATCCCTTTGAGTCCTAGGTTAATCTATGTTCCCCACTGACAGTCATGTTTTACGTAGGATCGAAACAAAATAAGCGAACTTTGCAAAATACCATTTTCACATCATTCCTGTAAAGTTTGGTTGAATTTGCTTCAGTGGATTCAGGGTTAGGGTTTAGGGTTTAGGCAGCCATGTCCTTTGTCAGATCCTAACGAAGTATGCAATCTTAGAAAAAGACCTGTCATAAATCATTTCTCTTAAGTTTCGTTAATTTGATTCGGTGGTTTCAAAGGAGAAGATGAAAATGTGATTTCTATATAGGGTCCTGTGTTAATCGTAAGTTACGCGCCGGTGTATATGTTTGTTGTCGAATCAAAGCGAAATGAGCAATTCTTGTGAAGGACCGTTCATACATAATTTCTGAAAAGGTTGATTAAATTTGCTTCAGTGGTTTCAGAGGAGAAAATGAAAATGTGATTTTTCCCTTAGAGTCCTATGTTAAACATAAGTTCCGCGCTGGTGGCCATGTTTTTGTAAATAAGAATGACGAAAAAATATATCAAACTTTTTTGTCAATATAAAAATAGTTTCAATGTAAATTGATTGATTGATTGAATATTGTTTGACGTCTACTGAGCAATATGTCAGCTATATCAAGACAAGAGCAAGTTTGTTAATAAATAATCACTTTATAGTATGGAAAGGGTCATGGGACGGGAAACTCTGACTGCCACTGAAAAAGTAGGGTGAAATCAAAAGGGGCGGGGAATTTAGCCTTGTAGCCGATCACCTACGGACCACTCAAAAAGAGCTTGCTACAAGGGTTCTTCAACGTTCAGGAAGCGTGGCATTTCTCCCAACACGTGGACCTGAGATTACATCCCATCCGAAAGATGAGTTGTGTATTCATTCATCCCGCACAACCACGGACTGGGTCCTTTTTCTATGATTTGTGTTCCTTTTGATAAAGAGTAGGTAGTTTGTGGTACAATTTCTCTAGTTTGAGATATTATACTGGTTTGTGACTTTAAGAGATTTTATGTGTACAAAAACTGATAATAGTTTTCTTTTAATTTCTTCGATTTTAAGTTTTTTAGACATATATTTTTTTTTAATGTAAGTGGTTTTTGTAATTGGTCGTGTTATTAAGTGTGGTTTGTATACTACTCAACAAAAGAATAGTCCTTCAATGATAATTTAACAGAAAAGCATATGTTTGTTCTCTTTTATTATTATCATCTTTAGCAATACTCGATTCTAATTTCATTCTTGAATAGAGACAAAAATGAGCATGCACACATGAATTCCAAAAGACATTTTTGTTAAACAAGAACAACGCTGTTTAAAAAGTACATAAAAAACACGAACCAACATTAAAGTTACCAATAGTTATTTATGTTTTTGTTCTCCGAGATCTTAAAAAATTATCTGTATTCATTTGCCGTCAAACCATATAAAATGCACACATGACTTTGTATATCAAATATATCAGAATTTGATCCAAACCCGTAAAATATAGAATGAGCAGCTCAACAAAGAGCGCCTGATACACCCATCTTAACATTAAAGCAAACTGGTTAAATGATTCTTGTAACTAAAAATTCCATTTGGTCTAACTTGATAAAAGAGGCAAGACATACTTTTACTTGTATAAATTCTGACTGGAAGGATTGCAAAAGTAAGGACTAATTAACCACCTCTGGAGACAATGTAGGAGTGGTAGTTTTAACTTTTTTCCAAAATACATCATACTTTACATCAGAGGGATTGAGCACCACCCAAAGGACTTCTGGAATATATCAATCATCTTATAAGTTAAAAAATCATCTTCATGTATGTCTTACATGTAGGGGTGAATATCTGAATGATGTTTAAGATTATGTATCATACTTTAAATGATAGGGTCGGGGTACTACCCAAGGGGACTTCTGGTATGTATTAAACTATTCCTTTGTCATTAGTATTCCAATTATTTATTGTATAAGGGTGGGGATCTATACCAAGGTAGCATACCATTCTTTTAATGACGCACGTGTAAAAAGTATGACAACAAAGCAGTTTTCATAACCACCATATATCAACCAATGGTTATTATCAGTAATTAATCACTTTGATTTTATTTGGAAGCTTTAATGGTTATTTCAAGATGAATAACAACAATCAAAGAGTTGATCCATTACTTTGTTTAATCATGTATTTGTAGAGACTTTGTTTCATGTGCCTTTACTCCATATCTTTTCATTGTTAATTCAATATTTAAATATTATAAAATTTTTGTTGAAGGCTCGGAGTGTCTCCCTTGTGCGTGGGTGTAGCTTTACATTATTCTTGTATTTCATTTAGATCCGATAGATTATTTGTTCTGTGTCAGCATTCGCACATATTTTGGATTCCCTGGAATTATAAGTTTTTTTTTTATTTGATCTACACTAAGAGACATAGTCCGTCAGAGTGGCCAGCAGTGGAAACTGATTTCAGACCAGTCTTACATATTTTGTATTTGAAGGCAGTAAGGCTCATCATTGGCTCCTGTCATATGATCTATAAATATCCTTTTCTTAAAATTGTTATGATATTACATACTTCAAATCGGGGAAATAGTAAAATTACCAAGTTGTCATGAGCTGAAATCCATGAGACAAAAAGAGAAATCGGGAGGAAAATACCGGAAAAATTGTTGATCGCAATGGTCCTGAATAGGTACAGGCATTTCAAAAGAAATGGTTGGTAAAGCCGGTTTTATGGCATGCCAAACGTCCCCTTCCATTCCCATGGTGTCCGTTAGCAACTCAAAAGTATTTGCTATTGAAAGGTTGTAGACAGTTAAAAGAAAAGATCATTTCAGTACTAAGTAAGCAAAGTCCAAAAAATATTTCATTTAAACATGTTTACCACACCACAAATTTATGTTCTATTTTAGGAAACAGTAGTTTAATTACAAACGAAAAAACAAACGATCAAAACTTAATATTAAACAGCAATTGAAAAAGAAAATTTTCACGCCAAATGTTGTTTGAAAGCGTATAAGGGTCATTGAGATGCCTGCTTCCCATGTTTACGTGAGATATTAAAAATCACTATTTGTTGATTCAATTTATTAAAAATTGCAATTTAATGGTTTCCTCCTACGTAACAATCAGTCGTCATCGGGGTGATCAGTGTAAATGATGTAAATTCCACTTTACACATTGTTTTCATCAATATTATTATGGAATAATTTATTTCATTATGAATTACATCCTTGATAGGTGTTGCTATTCGTGCAAAAGACCCACTGGAAATTGAAGGACAAATTTTCAATAAATAATAATAATAAAATTTACAGTATTTAACCATATCAATAACACTATAATATTATTTAAGAATTTAAAATGAAAGAGTGTGGAGTAAATGTAAATGAGACAAAGTCTCGACAAAAAATGTAAATCCTATATAAAATAAGAGACATGCATTTTCGTTACTACACACCTAAATATTCGTATTTGATTGTATAATACATGTATGAAAATAAAAGAAGTGCTAGGGATTGACTTGAACTTACTATAAATTTGAGTAAAGCTCATTATTGAAGGCCTCATGGTGACTTGAAGATGAAGAACAACAAGTGTAGTCCCGTTGCTTTGTTTAAACGTGTATTTGTAGAGACTGTCTCATTTGCATTTACTGTATATCCATTCATTGTTAAAATAATGTAGCATCAGTTGGATGTTTTTGTTCTGAATTACCCCTATCTAATGTCTCAACATGTTTAAGTTTTTGATTTTATAATGGCTATTTGAAATGGTAGTCATAAAGATCTGACAAAAAGGTGGTTAACTATGTCTACAATTTTTACACTTCTGTTTACAACGCACTTGATGGATTAGCAATAATAATACAAATGTTTTAGCGGTATACCAGGTATACATGTACTCGCACAAAATATAGTTCTGGAAATTATCGTAATTTTGGCAACTTTTCCTCAAGAGTTAATACAAATCATAAAGTGGCTCATATTGTCATAACTTATTTAGAAATCAACTATAAATGAAGTAAAAATTTCTAATGATTGTATCAAAAATCCATAAATGTTTGTAATAATGTAAAGATATGAAGGAATAAGTTGATAATTTCTTCTTTTTTTCGAAAATACCAAAGCCATGTTTTCTGTGCTAATTTTTCTTTAATTTTATATTGAAGCAAATAGACTTTCTAATATAAGTCAGAGTGAATTTCTCGTTTTCAAATTCCAAAAGATAAGCAGTTTGTTTTCATTAGGATTTTCCAACTTCAGAAATAAATAAAATCGATGTCTTTAACTTACATGGTGTATGAGATTAGAAATATGTCAATAGATGAATAGTTTATGTACCGTAGTGACAAACACAACTTTAACTTCTTTAGCAATTAAAGAGGTGCCATTCGTAGTTGTACTCTGGAAGAATATGCATAATCCATAGCCGTCAAATTTGTAATAACAATTCGATATTGAATAGTAACGGTATTTTGTAAGTTCAGTGTAGGGGTAAACTGTTGGTTTTCAAAACAACTAAAGAATCGTCAGATTTCAAAACAATATACAGAAATCAGCTTCACAATATCTACATTCTTTGCAGTTATGATATGTTTTTGTCCATCTTTGCTTTTTTTCGTTTGTGTTTTTGTTCGGGAAGGGGGTATTTTTTACTGTTCTTCTGTTTCGTTTTATAAGTATATATCAATAGCCCATATGAAAGATTTGAATATGAAAAAGAAAGGAAATACGGTAAATGTCAAGGAGACAGCATACCATATCCAGGTAAAAACAACACAAAACAAAGAATCTAGGGGTCACCGTACGGTCTTCAACACAGCAAGGAACCTTACACCATAAAACAAGCCCTAAATGGTCCCATAAAAGGTAAAAAGGTGAATAAATCAATGGAAACAAAACACATCCAATAACCCGAATATCAAGAAAGTATTTCATAATAAGACAAGGACAAGCCAATGACCAACATATTCCTGACTTGGGACAGGCGCAAAAATTCCGGCGGGTTTAGACTCGTTTTCTTGGATCCAAAAGTATGTTAAATGTGTTCAGCAAATCTTAATTTAACGTAACCACTCTGCAGTGAAGACGATAATTATATTACCAAAAAGGATTCATTTTCTTCTTTTCAAGCTTTCAAGCTAGATCAACGAATCTACAGAAAATATGAACATTTGAAATCTAAATATGACGTGACTAGCAAACTGCTTATTATAAAGGGGATTTTTTACCCTCGATATTATGGTTATGTTGTTAAAAATGCCAGAAACTGATTCAAAATCCAGAGAACTGGGAAGTCACTTATTTATGTTATAGTGATCTACAGATCTCAACTGAATGATTCGAACTCGTTTGTTTTACTCTTGACGATTTAATGAGCGTAACCTTACACCCAAACTTTTGCAACAAGGTTTTAGATTTCATTAATTATTAAATACTTTTAAGAAAGTTTACAGAAGATATGACCTTTTTTATCTAAGTATGACGAGTCTCTAAAACAGCTTATTACAAAGGGCATATCTTACCCTCCATTTTTTGGGAATGTTAAAAAAAATGTCAGAAACTGATTAAAAATTCAAACTGAGACCTAACTTACATCCTTTACGTTTTAGTGGATATCGACGAGATATTCTACACTTAGCCAGTGAATTGACTTTGGATTCCATTAACCTGATGATTTTACACACATACTGGCCTCTCACTGATACTGCCGATGTCTACTGAAATACATGACGACTCTTTACCATCTCCTTCGGGAAGTTTTGAGTTTGATTTCTCTTCTGTACACACGTGCGACAGTGATTTACCAGCAGACTAAGTTCCTTGAGCTAGTCGGCAGGTAAGCGGCGAGCACTCTTTTTGCCCATTTTTGTAGGTAATTCTCTAGGTAATTTGTGTCATTCTTTTGTTTTTCAAGATACATGAAGTTGTCATAGAGTTCGTAGGCTACCTGTATTGGTTTTTAATCGCATGTTTATTACACTATAGGGAAAACGGGATAGAGAAAGAGGAGGTTTTGGTGCCCATAACCGGTCTCGCCCTACCGCTGGATTTTGTTAGTGCAGGTACAAAGTCCGGCTATCCGGAGGTTCTATCGTTATGTTTGATTCCGGTCTGTTGTTTTTCTGATGCTGTTCCCTTGTTTATTGTGACATGTGATTGTAATTTACGGCCATTGTAGGTGTTTACTGTTTATTTTGACTTTGTAATAGGTCAGAAACAATGGCAGTAGAAAAGCAATTTGTCACATACGCAATGACCCCAGATATATGCAGAAAGAAAAACACAACATTCAAACAAACGCTCGAATAGTGTAAACTCCTATGAAATTTAGAGTGACATCAGGTGCTCCGGAACGGTGTGTCCTGCTCTGTTAACAGCAGCTGTCACACTGCAAGTGAGTCAATCCAGAATAAAGTCAAAATTGGTGTAGTCAAAGCGTGAATCTAGCTGAACATGTCAAATTCAGATTAAAGAGGGAAACATTTTATTTTTGAATTCAAAGTTATTTCGTTATGAAAACCTGCCCTTTTGTAGTAAAATATTTTCTGAAGTAAGGCATCGTTTGTTCAATGTAATCAGTCTTAACGAAAACGATCACTCACACTGATATAAATGTGAAACTTCGGATTTTTAGCTAATTTCCGAGACAAAAAGCGTCGTGTATGTCCTTCAAAATGCTAAACACCACCAGATGAAAGCATGTAGCATAGAGTGTAGTAGTTTTAAACTTCAGCATGACATCGAATCAATTTTATTAATATAACGTAAATGTCTTTAAAGTGACCATCCCTTTTCCTTAAATTAGTCATAACATTTCGGGGTCAGCGAACTTATTATTTAATAAATCGCGAAAAACTGATTTTTCTCATTATTACTATGCAAATTATCTCCCCTTAATGGAACATGAGTAAGTTGAAAATTTCAATATTCTGCATGGTTACGGAAAAAGTGGCATATTTCATCAAATTCAACTATTATAAGACATTGAAAATCGTTTCGGCAACATTCTCATGTTGAATTCCATTTTATTTGTCACATACGCAAGAATAATACGCAATTTTAAACTCCCGTACTATCTTAAAGTGTAAACAAAATTCTATACATTTTCTAACAAATTTTAAGGAAGTCTTGATCCATTTGTTCAATGTTTTTATTGTATATTACGGATAAAAATACCACAAAATATTGAAAGCCTCTTAAAAACGTCGAATCTTTGCTTTAAAAAGCATTCATGACACATTTTAACCAGCGTTTCAATAACATCTGGATCTTAGTTCCAGATAGTTCTTTTTTGTCCAGTACNCAATTTGTGTCCTTGTTTCTTAGTGTTTCCGATGTTGCCTTTGTCCATGGATTGTTCGTTCTTTTGACTGACGGTTCGGTTCTCACTTACGTTACTATGATATCTAATGCTGTTTGTTGACTAGTAACAACATACACTCCTTAAAAGGTACGCGTCCATGGTCATGGTTAAAAACAAAATCGTCTTTTTAATTTACTTTGGACATACTTATTTAATTGCATCTTAAAACTGGCAATTTCTACATTCTTAATTATATTTCAGTTGAAAAACTAGTAATAAATAAAAACAATATTAAATAATTTGAGTATTGCAGGCTTTACATTATATTTGACGATACAAAAATTATACTCTTTACAATTATATTAATAAAGGAAATATGTATATGATTTGTCATCCTATGGCTTGCTTAAAATATATCCCTCAGATCAAGTAATAAAAATCCCACCCATCTTTATATACTTTCAAATAAAAATACATACATATAAATTGATAACTGCGAGCGATTTCACCAACAGCAGTAAAAGCAGATCTAGAAGCCGTTCAACCCGTTCGTTCAAAAAGAAGGTTATGTAAACTTCTAATCAGGGTTCTTTCAAACATACGAAAGATTTACTTCTTCTCTATGTAGCCGGTTTTCATTAAGAATGCCAAATCAATCTGTTGCTGAATAAGTAATTTTTCATAATATTTTGTCAAAACCAATGATTACAGTACCGTTTAATACATTGAACATTTCATTTGAACAGCTCCTTTTGGTTCTTAATGAATAAGTTTTAATTAAGCATTTGTTAGAACTGATGGCATCTATTTATTTGTTTCTCTAAAAAATAGAAGTACTTAGATGTGATTATTATAAGTATCTAAGTTATAGATTAATTTGAATTGATACATAATAATAATCCATGACACTATTGTTTGAATTTTAAAACTTTAACACTGCAATTTTGCTTAATTGATTGAAAAGTTCTTTCCCACTTTATTTATTTAGTGACGTTGAAGAAAGTTAAAAAATAAACAATGTAATTATTCACCATGTTCATCATCTTAGTATTGCAGGAATAGACAAAATATCATATACTAATGATATTCCTTTTTGTATGTCTTGAGGACAAATATTTGAGTATACATAAATATGTGGCGAAACAGCTTAATGAAATATAAAATAAGCAATATAAGAAAATATTTCTGTAGCTGTCGTATATGGAGAACAACGAAAAATATGAAATAACATTAGAGTCTAAATTATAATTTGAGTTTAGTGGGGATTGTTTTCATGTTGAATAATGAAAATATTCACTTCCATAAATAGTTTGACATGAATCAGCCTATGATGATTTCGTCCCTAAAGAAATTCTGTGCTGACAACATTACATAATTGAAAGATATGACGTGTCAGTGTCCCTTATGAAAGCGGACATTTTTTGCTAGATTCATGTCTTCTTTGATTTGACTATACCAATTCTGACCATTTCCTAGATTGACTCACTAACAGTGTGACGGGTGCTGTTAAAAGAGCAGCACATGCTAACCCTTTCGGAGCACCTGTCAATCTCAGTTTCACGGGAGTTCATACTGTGAGTTCCTTGGTTTTGAATGTTGTGTTTTTTTTCATTTCTGTGTTTTGTAGCTATCTAAAGTGATTGTTTTTTGTGTTCTAGTTTTTGGCCTTGTCTTTGGACTTCAATTTTTGTAAATACCACTCCTTTGTTCCCACGGTATTCTACTGCCGTTGTGTCATATGATGTGAGTTTTATAGGCATGTAATTCATATTGCATATTGAATATCATTTTTCTTATATATTTTTGAATTATATGAGCTGGGTATTGGCGGCAGATACTTATTTTTGTATATGGCCATTTCGACAAATGCAGATGTAATCAAATTGTTTGGAAATACATTCACCGAATATTAAACCATTTCAACAGTTTATGCCACATCAGGACAGGAAGAATTCAGATATTTGGAAAACCACCAATGCATATAAAAGAGCTGGAGCAATATTGTTAAGGGCCCTTATGTTATACTATCAGTTAAAAACAGAGCTTTGTACGAGGGATATACTTCTTAGTTTTCTAAATTTTAATTTACTTGTCCCTTGCCTCGTATGTGTCGGAAAAAATACTTATTTGTATCCTCACCGTTCATTGAAGATCTTATGGTGGCTTTGAGTCGTTATTACTCCCCTTTGGGTCGTTGTCTTTTTGGCACATTCCCCGTTTTCCTTCTTTTTTTCTATTACAATATCCCTTTTATGTATATTTTGTAAAAATTTGAGTATGACGGGCATTTTACATTCTATTAAGTTCTGATAAAATCTTTTTTGCATTTTTTGGGGGGAAAAATATTTAAATTTAGTACTAGTATAGCTGGTATGTTGAATTTGTATTAAAATTACTCAAAACAGTTTATAATGCGGGCATATTCATGGTAGAGAATACTAAAAATACTCCCTTTTCGATAAAAAATATTCGTAATTTAATTATATCTAGCGTAGACATTATATCACAAACTGACAATATCACTTTTCTCATATGTCATAAGAAAAGTATAATAAAACCATATAAAGTGAGTGAGAATCGAATCGTCATTTAAAACAACAAACAGCCCAAGGACAATGGCAACATCGGAAATACAAAAGTACAAACGACATGAGTACGACACACACACACACACACAGACAAAGATGAACACGGCCCATTAAAAACTTTGGGTGAAGTCAGTAGTGTATCTTTCCTTTTACAGTTTAAGTTGTTTTTCGTCCACTGGATTTGACTTTACTACCGCAATTGACATATTTAACTCGGCTGGTGTCTTATAAGGAGCAGGAGATGCTTGCTCTACCGATGGACTGGATCTCACCCATGATTTTTTATTTCGTCATTTTTTCCAACTTTTTAGCATTTGTTTTTTTCTGTGTCGTACTCAAGTGCTTTATTTCTTTATATTTCCGATTTGCAATGGTCCATGGGATGGTCGTTTTAGACTGACTGTTTGGTTGTTACTTCTTTAAAATAGACTTCAAGATGAAGGGCAACAATAAAAGTGTCGTTCCATTGCTTGGGTCGAACATGTATACGTGGATAATTTTCCCATGTGCATTTATTCCAAATCTTCTCATTGTTATTAAACAAAGATACATACAATTTTTAACGTTATTGGCATCATCAAATTACATATTATTAAAGTACTAGTAATCCCTAGAAGCCTGATCAACACCACTGGATTAAGGAAACCAAACGATGCTAGCTTTGTCTCAAGCCATTTAGATAGTTCATATAGGATACGGTCTGTAAGTCTCGCCCAATTTTGCAACCTCCGGGATCAAAAACTGTACCCGGAATTTAACATTTTAAACAAAGATATATGACGTTTCAAACAAAAAGTTGAACGTCGTAATCGTCAAACGTCATGTTTTGGCGGGAATCGTTTTCGAAATGCCCGTTTATCGTGAATTCTCGTGAGTCACATGACGAGACTTACAGACCTTATTCCTTTCCGATTAATCAGTGTAAAATAACACAAATACCATACCAAACTGCAAACTAAAAATTATCCTTTTCCTTGTGTTTTTGAAAATTCCATACTCATAATGCCATAATGCATGTAGCCTCATCTCATCAAGACAATGAAGAGACATAAGTTTTCGGAACTGCGATCTGCAGAAACGTAACTTTCTGCAAATTCGGTATCTAGTTAAAAGACATTACATTATAATTGATATTGTTTTTATATGTCTCTGGTATAAAACAACTCCTGAAAGTTAGCCAAACAGTCTTAGACCTGCAAATTTGAATCGGCATTTATTTGGAAGTTCCCTACACTATCAGAAATGCAATGATCTTGTTTGGCCATTTATGATTATGTAGCAAAAAGAAAAAAGTAACATAGAGTAGGCATGACTTAATTCAATGAAAACAAACATAAAACAAAAAATAATAAAAAATACCTAAACTCGCCTAACAAAGTTATAAAACCTTTAAATCGTCTAATTCATAAGGGTTATAATTACGATATTGTCGTCAAGTCATTACGTATGGCCTTCTTTGATATTAACATTGATTTTTTGATAGGGTCTCTGCATTTTAACTAAACACACTCTGAATTTCTAAAATCTGTATCGCATGGACACGGGTTATGTATTCCGGTATATGCATGAAATCATTATGCTAAACTCCTCACAGGAAGGGATCTTGGTGGAAGCTGTATACTGAGGGTACATAACTTACTTTGTCAGTTTGTAATGGGTCTGGAGCTGGCATGTCAGTTAACTGTTAGTACTCTCTTGTGATTTCATGTTTATGTCCGTATATTTAGTTCTTTCCGTTTCACTTTTCACAGCTGACTCAGTCCTGTTGACAACTGAATTTTACTGTTGTTACGATTGTTTTTGATTTATCACATTAGCTATAGGGGGAAGGTTTGGGCCCCAAAAAACCAGTTTAACCTCGCCGCAGCAGGTTTGCGCCTGTCCTAATTCAGGAAATTTATTAAGTCTTTGTGTGTCTTGTCTTTTTTCTAGTTAGTTTACTTTATGTCTATAGGAGTCTAGGATGATGCTTATTTCGCTGAACTTGATTGCTTTTTGTTCAGGGGCCGACTCCGACCTGCCGTTGGGTGTGGGGTTTTCTCACCGTTCATTGAAGATCTTATGGTGGCTTTGAGTTGTTATTATTCCCCTTTGGGTCGTTGTCTCTTTGACACATTCCCCGTTTCCCTTCTTTTTTCTAATAGAAACATAAGTTTACTAACAAATTGTCCTCCTATGTCAGAACATTCAATTGCAGATCATTTGAGTAGATACACTGATCATGACGACTGAGGTATCGACCACAATGCATATGCAGAAACTTAATTCACAGTTACTTCGGTATTGGGTAATTTGATACCATTTGGTCGATGCCTCTGCTGGTGGACTATTAAACCCCGAGGGTATTTTGAACACTGTAATATATAAATTTTTGTAAATTTTGTTGAGTATCTCTCTCATGGAAAGCTCTGTAATTAGCTGATTTTTTTTTATTAACATTTAGATCAGGTTTATTATTTGTTCTCTATCATTTTTTAAACATTTTTTACTTGATGGCCTTTCAAATGCGAATATAAAAAAACAAAATTTACAGTAACTTCGGTATTTTGCTATTTATTAGATTTTATCTGCACTGAAGAGACAAAAGTTGGCGAAATATGCATATGCTGAATATAAAATCACATTACCTTCGGTATTTAGTTATCTGCAAATATTGGTGTTGAATATGAATTGCCGTGATTTTGGATTTTATTATTTTGGAATTCCCCTTTAATCATTTTTGCTTCTTTATATGTATGTGTTTGCCGTTGTATTATATATTGTCCAAAGTATACCTCTTTGGACGGTCTTTCGAGCATTGAGTTTGGACACAGGTTTTATTATTATTAATAATAATAATTTATTATTTATTTATTTTCATTTTGTTTTTCATTTTCATCATTAAGCGGTTATACTTTGACTTTGTAGAATTTGGCGTAACAAAACAACGATGTTATTTCAGGAAAGTTAATTTGTTGAGGTAAGACAAGTTATGGAAGTAATTTCAGGGACAGTTATAGGTTACTTGTGCACATAAATCTATAATGCATTTTCCATTGTGGGTTCCCCTATTGGCGTTAATAAAAAATGGCCCTTTTCCATCCCGAGGGGATGAAAATGATAAGTACTTGCACAAATCTTTCGAATTCCATAATAAAAAATGGGGCCCATGCGGCGATTCTTTGTGTATATTTTTGTAACATAAAATAGTATTCTATCTTAAAACATTTAATTTAATTATCAACCAATCGTAGGACTTGTAGTGCTTAATTCTGCATACAACTTTGGGTTCAAAACAGGATCCCTGGTTGCAACTTCATATTTGCGCACTTGAACCCTATAGCATATATTTATAAAACTCAAAACATGACATGTCCTACTTTTTTAGCAAGTAATACATCAAAGAACATCACTTGACGGAATTTCATTAAAGTGTAATCTCTTATGATTTTCAAAGCTTCATTTCCGAGAGGTAACCCCTTGTCCAATTTTTTTTCTCGTTTTAAAGATATGACGGCGTCATTCTATAAGATACTGAAATTGAAGCCAGAATAGTAGGAGGTCATCCATATTGTTAACAAAGTCGTTAACATTTATTGTAGTGTACTTTGGAAGCTGAAATACTGAATCGTTCAATTTTCTCAAAAAGGTTTATTTGAAATAGACTAATACCATATAAATAGCATAAATACCTAGCTGTTTGACAAATATCAATGACAAGCCACTTACAATGATGAATTCCATGCAAAAATATTTTACCTAACTATTTGTCATATTAGGAAAAGGTCAAGTTTCAAGTCCCGCTTATTTTTGAAATTTATTATACTAAAAAAATATTTTTGAAAATAAGCAATTTTTTAGAAGTACTTGGTACCGGCACTAGCAAGAGCAAGCAGTATGGTTAAACCGGTTTATGGGTACCCAAACCTCCCCCTTTCTCTATCCCGTTTCCCTATAGTATAATAAACATAATAATAAAATCAAATACAGGTAAACTACTAACTCCAAGACCACAATCTTGAGAAAGAAAGAATAAGACAAAACGTAATTTAGAAAGATGGGTCGAGGAGTACCCGCCACAAAACTGTCGGCTAGCTCGAGGAGCCTAGTCTGCTGGTAAAACACTGTCGCACTACGGAATAAATATCAAACTCATGGTGATTTCAGTAGACATTGGCAGTATCAGTGAGAGGTCAGTACACCTGTAATATCTTCAGGTCATTGGACCAACAGCCAATTTAACGGAATCATGAAGAATATCCTGTCAATATACCCTATTACGTAAAGAATATAAGTTACTTCCCATTTTTCTGGATTTTTTAATCAGTTTTTGACATTGTTAACACCATTTCCATAACAGCATTTCCATAAAAACCTACTACATGTAAATTGGTGGCTAGAAATCTAGCTTAAACATATAAAAATGAATTTGTTAAAAGCTATAATCTATATCATAAAAAAGGCAGATTTATTTCCTTTTTTGTAAAATCAATATCATAGTAATTTGAAAATAAGTAAATAATCTATAGGTGACAATTAATGGAATAAAATTGGGCAAAACTTAATTGCTTTCGTGTAGGTTATGTATAAAATGCAAGATATATTGTTTGTTCAACCACCAAATTCCCATTACAAACCTTACAAATCGATTGATAATTATAATTAATTATATGTTTGATTAATGATGCATATAAATAGGTTGTTATCTGAACAGAGGGGTATTAGGCGCTATGAATCTTCTTCCTTCATTAATCATTTAAATGTATCAAATATATTTTGCAGCATTTAATAAAGTAAGTATGAGAAATCTTTTATGGTAAATCTGTGTTGATCTATTCAAATCGCTATCTATAATTTGGATATTATCCACGCATTTCTTAATTGGTAATTAACATTACTATCTTGCAATACAGAGGAGTATTACTTTTATGATTCGTATTCCCTTGGTATTTCTGAATTCAATTTATGAAATATACTTTCCGCTAAATATTTCACGATATTGCAACAATTTAATAAACCCAATGATTTAATATGAAATATAGCTTGAACAAATTCTATATTTCCATTCGAAGGCGTTCGAGTAAAAGGGTCTCATTCTCTTAATATTTATTGTTTTATCTGTAAATAACAGTAACGTGTGTGATGATTGTCTTATGAATTGTGACATCAAATATTGTGTCGACTGAAACTAATTACACCTATTGATCAACCATGTTCTCGATATTTCTAGGAATAAATATTAACGACCAGTCTTAACTACAGTACAACTGCTACAAAGCTTCAGAAGCAATCAACAAAACACAGAAAGACAATGAGTTTTAGCAATACGACTGAAAACACAACTTCTTCAACAATTACATACCGGTATTCGAATACAACTTCAGATTTAAAGCCCCAAGCGGGGCGCTTTTATTTTGATGCGAACGGAGAAATAAGAATTCCACTTTATACAATTATTTTCCTACTTTCCATCATTGGGAATGGTCTAGTAATCTCAACGTTATTACAGAACAGAAGAATGCGGACCGTTACAAATGTTTTCTTGTTAAATCTTTCTGTAAGCGATTTACTTCTTGCTGTGTTCTGCATGCCATTTACCTTAATCCCACTACTACTACGGAACTTTATTTTTGGAGAATTTATGTGTGTGGCCATTAGGTATCTACAAGGTAAGATTATTGTGTAATTTTTCAATAGGTAATAAGGGATGTCGTGAACACATTCTTATGTCTTTTCAAACAACATATCAAAAACTCTTTTGTATCATTCAAGGATAGACTGCATGACTAAAGCTCACTATGGTCCAAGGTGTTAAATTAAATTGACATGTACAAGATTGTTTTCTTAATACCGAAGTCACTGTAAATTCACTTTCTGCATATGCGTATTTCGACAACTTATGTCTATTCAGTGCAGATAAAATCTAAACGTTTGGAAGACCATAAACTCAAAGATGATTAAAAACTGATACAGAACAAAAAACCAAATATGATCTAAATGTAAAGCTAAAATCAGCTAAGGACAGAGCTTAAATGCGGAAAAAGTCTTAATCAAGTTAGGAAAACCTTGGCATATATTGATATATGCCAATTTATTAAGCATCTTTAACTGAATTTTGATTCAGTAATTCGTATGTCAGCCTATACGAATTCCGATGACATGTTGTTATTTACTTTTTCTGATTATTATTATTCTTTGGAGTCTTCGAATTTTTGTCTGATCGATTATTTTAAAATGGCCTGAAGTAATCAAATTAAACTTGGTAAGTACTTAGCACAAGGGGAAGTGATTTCCATGAAAAAAAAACATAATTCTCATGGCTGCCATTCCCAAGATCGCCGCCATCTTACGTTGAATAACTGAGAATCCAATATCTTAGGCACTGCTTTGCAAAATTTATTCATATTTTGTATGAATGTTCAATAAAATGAAAGGATGAAATTTGCGAAAAAAAAAAATAATAATAAAAAATGACTGCCATTTCCAAGATGGCTGTCAAATATTTTTGTCTAATTTGAACGAAAATCGGGCTACGAATAATCCAATTTGTTGTCTCGGTTGCTCGCAATTGCTAATCGAGTTTTAATATCGCTGCTATGAAAAAAGCAAATAGAAAAAATTGATTGCTGAGGATTTGATCCAATGAAAGTATACTCATTCTGCACTGAAGAGACATAAGTTGTCAAAATGCGCAGATGCAGAAACAAAATTCACGGTTACTTCGGTATAATGTTATTTATTACCACTGGGCCGATCACTGCTGGTTGATTGTTAGTCCCAGAGGGTATTCACCGACCAAGTAGCCCATGCTTCGGTGCTGGCCCGAAAATCGACTTTACTTGGAAACTTGCAAATCTAAATTTTAGAAAATTTTGTGTTTAAAACTAAGGAGTATCTCCTTCTTGCATAGCTCTGTCCTTGGCTGATTTTGGCTTTTCTGTTTAGATCTTATTGGTTGTTAATTCCGAATCAGTTTTACACGTATTGCGGTTAATGGATTTCCAAATGTTTTGATTTTATCTGCACTGAAGAAACATAAGTTGTTGAAAGGCGCATATGCAGAAACAAATTCAAAATTAATTCTTTATTTTGCTATTTATTACCATTGGACCGATGCCTGCTGGTTGACTGTAAGTCCCTGATAGTATTCACCAACCCAGTAGCCCATGCTTCGGTGCTGGCCCAAAAACCGATTTTATTTAGAAACTTGCAATATCTAAATTTTAGAAAATTTTGTTAAACATTAAGGAGACCTTCGATGGTTTTGGCTTTTCTATTTAGATCTGGTTGGTTATTAATTCCCAATCAGTTTTACACCTATTTCGGTTAATGGACTTCCAAATGTTTTGATTTTATCTGCATCGAAGAAACATAAATTGTCGAAATGCGCATATGGAGAAATAAATTCACTGTAACTTCGGTATTTGGTATTCATAATGATAAATTTATCGACTAAAATTTTAAATACCAGAAACATAGCTTGGGTTTGAAGGAGGTTTGTTCTTGAATTTGAAAATAAGTAAATTTTCAGATAAATGTGATTTTTTATAGAAAACTGAAAAAAGCTTAAACTGTTAGGTTAGTGATCTCGTGTTTTGAGATATAAATGATTCAAAATTTGGTGAGAAACCAAACCCCTTTGAATTTTTCATAGAGTTAACATTTGCAAGGTTTGACCATGAATGAAGGTGACAAAATGAATAGGATTTGAAATTTTTTGCAGGATGTTTATAAAGATGTATAAATTAAAATTATGGATAAAAATAAGGGGGACCACCCGCAAAATTTAAATTGATAGAACAAAAGAGTCCGAAAATCTTACTTTTACCAAAACACGAGGAACGAACATCCTTAATCTCGTTTTTATTAAAAATGGAAGATAAATGCAAACCAATGGCATATGGTAAAAATATAATGATGATGTAATTTTATGAATTTCTTTGAAATCCTCGAAATTTACAAATGGAATTTAAGTTTCTTTCGAAATAGATTGGACTTCAAATAGATTTATTCAATTTTTGCCAAAAGTCACCCATCCAGGTGATCTTTAAGGCATTAATCTGATTTCCCACACATGAAATTAGTAATAACGCAACGTAGTTTTTGTATAAGAATTCACTAAAAATATCACTTTCAATTCAATATTAAGTAATCATTTATACAATATTTAAGTTCTTTATTTATCTAAAATGTTTCTTTTAATGAAATTTATACAAATAACTAAATACCGCAATTGTGAATTAAGTCTCGGCATATGCGCATTTCGACACCTTCTGTCTCGTCAGCCCAGATTAAATCTAAACGTTTGGAAGACCAAACTCAAAGATGTTAAAAAACCGAAAGAAAAGAACAAACAGAATAAAATGTAAAGCAATCATCAGATAAGGACATAGCTTTGCATGAGGGTGACACTCTTTAGTTTTCAATAAAATTTAGAAAAAAAATAGATAATATAGTATTTTAAATCGAATTAGCTTTCGGGTCTTCACCGAAATACTGACTACTTGGCTGGTGAATACCCTCGGGGACTAACAGTCCTACAGCAGAAGCTAACAATTAAATGCCGAAGTTACTGTGAATTCCGTTTCTATATATGCGCATTTTGACAACTTATGTTTTTTCAGTGCGGATAAAATCTAAACGTTTGGAAGACCATAAACCCAAATTTGTTAAAAACTGAGAGAGAACAAATCACGAATAAGATCTAAAGGTAAAGCCGAAATCCGCTAAGGACAGCTTTGCATGAAGGGATACTCCTTAGTTTCTAGCGAATTTACAAAATTATATATTGTAAGGTTTTAAATAGAATCGGCTTTCGGGCCAGCACCGATGTATACTGGCTACAGGGCTGGTGAATACAATCGGGGACTGACAGTCCACCAGCAGAGGCATCAACCCATTGGTAACAAATAACCCATACTGAAGTCACTGTAAATTTAGTTTCTGCATATGTATGCGCATTTTGACAAATTATGTCTTTAATGCAGATAAAATCTAAACAAAGTCGATTTCAGTTCAAGCAGTTTCCGGTTGCATTTAAGATCATAAATGTAACACGCCCTCCATAGAAAATAATATGAAAAGATATTTTCAGATTTTAAATTAGAGAAATAAAATGTATTTTTGTTTCATAGCTTGATAAGTTACCAAGATTAGACAATTTAACCCTTTTTAATTAAAAAATAATAATAATTTGCTTAAGAGGGTGATTTCAAAATTTTCTATGCGAATACCGATATACGAAGAGAATCCAGACAGCCAGTGTTATTTGTCCAATTTTACTTGCTTGGCACTAATTTTTTATTTTCTATGGTTCATTACGGTACCCATGGTCCTCTAACTCATGATCATGTAGCGTATGATTTTTATTCATATGCACATGAGGGGCACTTTTTTGTAATTTTTGGAACTAGCAAAAGGAATGCATATCTCTGCAAATTTGTTTATGGTACATAACGGACAACTAAATGAATTTCTGATTTTTATGTACCACTACATTAAAGGCCTTACCTTAAAGTTGTCCAATTGGCAATACGTAAAAAATTTCTACAAAGTCTTTCTACAAACAAGTATATTTGCGTATTCACTAATGATTTCATCACAACAAACCATCTGTTAGTGAACTTCGCAATGCAATGAGAGTGTCTCTAACAACAATATTCATGAATAAAACACCAATTTACCTTAATATCTTATTCGTCTAACCCACATTTTGTTGTGGTTATAACACAGATTACCACTTTACTAGTTAGAAATATTTCTACAACTTTGACACTTTGTAAGAATTTCTTAATTGCTACTGTCTTCATTGTCAGATTGTTTAGTCTGTTACCATTTCCTGCATAGATCCGGAATATTTTGACTTGTCAAGCTGAAGAGTCGCCTTTCAGTCATTAACTTAAGTCATAATGATAGATTATAGTCTCTGGATCAATAGCTAATTGTGATTTTGTAGTTGCTAAACCGGACTGGACAAACATTTGCATTCCACCGATTTAACAGACTTTTGAACCACTGGCTGCGAAGTGCTACGCAAGAATGGGTCTTTTTGGGAGAAATTGCATTCCTGGTTGACGTTTTTTTTTGTTTATTTAAAAAAATGTATCGAAAAAAAATATAAATAATACAAAATGACTCCGAAACACAAAATCTTATACGCACACACTCTGATGAATGATACCTCAATCTTATGTTCTATATACTGTAAATGTATACGTCAACCAAGCTTTATTATAAAGACACCTAGAAGTAGAGCAAACCTTATCCAGGTACGTTCAATTATTAAATAACATTTTGCCACAAGTTTTCGATAGACAAGAAACATTTTTTTCAAAATGTGAAAAAAAAACTGCGAAAAAGCTAGAAATGTGTAAATTTATAATTTCTAAATGATATTAACAATAAAGGGATATGGAGTAAATGCAAATGAGACAAAATCTCAACAAATGCATGGTAAAACCAAGCAATGGAACAACGCTTTTAAGAATCTTTTTGGCAGAAATTTTTGCGTAATGTAGCAACTTTTTCGGGTGTAAGAAACACCCTTTTGACAAACTGGCGACACCTTTTTCGAATAACCATGTTGAAGAAGGGATAAATAAACCAGCTAGGCAAAGCGAGATTTGTTACGAAACAGAAATGTCAATGTAGTTATTGTTCCAAAGGATTAAATAATAAAGAAAACCTGTAAAGCAGATCAGTTATAATGAAATTTGCTCCTAATGGACCGAGTAATAAGTAATATGTTCTGAAAGGGAGAAATATTCTGCCTACGTTTGCAGTATTTGTTTCAAAAGTGAACAAATATAAGTTTGCAACTCATCGCCTATTTCTTCTTTTTCACATAAACCACAAATTGGTTCAGATCTATCTACAAGCCTCAATTTGCAATCTATGACTACCACATCTGAACTTTATAAGACTATAAAATTCTACAGTTACGGTGAATTAAATATTTGTGTTTTCCACTATTCAACAAATTAATACAGTTTGATCATTCCAACATTGATAATGCAATTGTTTTCTTATACATGACATACATTTAAAATGATACACATCACCTGCCTCAAGCTTATATAATATATTATACAATGTGGGAGAAATTTTCTCTTTTTACCATTTATAATTCATTGTGAAGCCAAACATTTTGGCCTTTATACATACTGACATAAGAATTCTACCAAGTTTCCATAAACAATATGTCTTGGAGTACATTTATTGATTTTCCTAAATACTTACAAAGTTCAAAATGTAAATACTCAATGATACCATTATTGTAGGTGGCAACTCCTTGAAAGACGTGTACAGCATAACGGAATTTATTGTTTTTATGCAACTTCGGTATTTTTGTATTTTGTAAACCCAAACTTCTGCACCATACAAAAATGTAGGTGTGACCATAGTGTCAAAAAGTTGTAATAATATGTCTATTTGAAGACCAAAGTTTTCTTGCATAACAGTGACCATTTGGGCAATATTTCATCTTCATATTTGATCTAATTGTTATCAAACTTCACAGGATTGTTGACCACAAAGCCTAGGTGTGCATATTATGTTGTCAGAATGGTTGACCCCGTTCAGAAAGTTTGGTCCTTTTTGAATTAAAATATAGTCAAATCATTATATCTTTATGGGTGCTACTTCGCCTTAATCTTTCATCCTATTACAACTAAACTTCACATGATAAATTTGTTGACCACAATGCCTTTTTGTGCATACTGAAATCTTGAAATGCCTACCCTTTTCGATTTGTTCGCGATATTAGGTTGACTTCCTTTTTTGGGGATGTTGTTTTTAAAGACAAAAAATCACATACTTAACCGCATGCATTATTACTCCCCTTTAGGTCGTTGTCTCTTTTACACATTCCCCGTTCCCGTTCTTTTTTCTATTCACAATATAACTGAAAAACTTTTAAAGTTAGTGTCAAATAATAATCCATCAGTTGAACTTTATTTTTATTTTATTTTTTAATGAATATTGATCATATTATAATCATAATCACCGTACTCGTTTTCTGTTGGATTGCATAGTGAATTACATCGTCGAACAGTGATGATTGAATATCACGCCTTGCACATCGAAATTTTGTCATCTAAAAAGATGCCAATGACACTTGACATTTTATTGAGATACATTTCCACTCTTCTCAAATTTAGGATCTATGACAAAGGTTTAAATCAGATCATTGAAATCAAGCTTTTTAAGGTCTTTCCCACTGTGGTGGAAAGACCTTCTTGTATTTCTTCTGATTATTATTTTTTTCTTTTTTTTCTTCCAACATTTGCTAAAAAGTCTTAAGAGATATCACCTTGATACTTGGTACCATTAATCAGAAATGGCCGGGCTTGACCAGACTGATCCTGTGAACCCGATCTATTTTTAGTAACAGAGTTACATCACCAAACATGGTAAACCTTGTTAACAGATAAACTCGGAAACCATAATAGATAGCTGATGAAGTGTAATAAGAAAATGTTTGTTAGGTCATGACAAAAATCCATTACATTTGGTCCGAAATTGTCCGATTGACCATTTCGGAGTTATGCCCCTTGCAAAATTTGATGTTTCTTTAACAATGAATTTCTCCCCAACCGAAAGTGATAGAGACATGAGACCTACACCATTGTTCTCCGGGGGCTATTTGAAAAGTTCAAGGTCAAAGGTCATCGGTGACCTTTATTTTGACTTCTAGGCTTGTTAGCGGATAAACTCGGAAACCGTAACAGATAGCTGATGAAATGTAATGGAGAAAATGTGTGTTTTGTTGAGACCTACAATTGTAACATTTGGTCCAAAATCTTTGGACCAACCGTTTTGGGCCTATGGACCAAAAACTGATTTTTGATGTCTAAATTTTAGGTTTTTTGCCTATTGCTCAAATACCATTGAAGATACAAACAATTATTCTGTACAAAAATTATTCAGGTAGACTTGACCTTCAAAATGACGTCAAGGTCAAATGTCAAGGTCACTTTGAAAAAAATGTATTTCATGTTAGAGAGTCTATAAATGTACATATTAAGCTTAGAATGTTGGTTTTCCCTGTGAATCAATAATGATAACATTCTGACGCAACATTGGGAAAGACCTATCAATTGTTCTTCGAACGATTGACATACTAGTTTCAATATATATTTTATTTCATCTTGTACTCATTTCGATTTACAAGAAATTATAACGCTTTCGAATGTTTTTTTCGTATACATCAATA
>MJUU01061878.1:8926-22925 GCA_002080025.1 Modiolus philippinarum | reverse complement strand
ACAATATAAGCTAAAGTACATATGACATACATGTACATGTTTCCCGAACCACATGACACATTGAATTTGACACAGGTAGATGTTTGATTTGGAATTAATTGAGTATTCTTTGATCGGGTAAGTTAAAACAGCATCTTTATTTTTATTTTAGAAAAGTGGCCAAATTATTAAAGACTTTAACATTACAAAGACGAAGTAATCCTTGTAATTTTTCTTCACGTGGATTTTCAGAGTAATACAGGGGAATATACTTAGCACGTCGCTGACTGATTTGTTCATTTTTACAAATACATATACATTTGTATAATGGAACTCATTACCAACTAATAAATCATCACAAAGGTTACAAATGCGTTCCTCTCGTGGAACGTTGTTCCAGCGACCTGTTTCAATTAGAAATTTCGTATTACTGCATCTTAGTCCAGATATCTCAATTCTAATACTCGGCGTTAAATAAATCGAATATTTTTCAAGGCCAAATTCAGGCTTAAATGTTGAATAAAATTGACCCCTCGAAGAGTTGTAGACACTATTAAACCAAACTTGAATAAACTGGTCAGACAATATTTGTTTAATGAAAATCTTTATATCGGTGCTACTTATAACAAATTGTCCATCCCAAATATAAGAAAGTCCCAAATCATTTAGGATTGATTTTAAAAAATCAATCCATCTAAATTCTAAAGTTCCTGATTGATGTAAACTGAACATTAAGTCATATAAGATACTACTAAGTTTATTTTCGGATTGTAATAGTTTAGACCAAAATTTAAGCATTCTCTGTTTGACACGGATAATTAGTGGATATCTCCCCGTTTCCCCATATACCATAAAGTTGGGTGTACTAGTTCTAACATTAAGTATATGCTTGAGGAATTGCAAATGTACCTTTTCTAGTAAATCAATATTTTCATTTTACTAATTGTCGAGCAATGCCACATCCATGTATTGTTTAGCCAATGAATGCGGGATCGTCAACATAAAATCACATTGTACATACACCTCGCGAAGCGCTCTTATAATCTCTGTCATCCAGTGCCTGACAAAAGCAAAAACATCAAAAGCTACAATGTAGTATATACTAGATATAATATATAGACAACCACAAGGCGCTCATCGAGTCTATTGTGAAAAAAACTTGATGGCAGTGATTGTAAGGATTCTTTGCCTGTTTAATTATGTATAAATTTTGTGAACAATTATTTCTGCAAAGTATTCAATGTTTATGTATTAATTTTGATGATATTCACAGAAAAAAATAGAAGCTAGAGTTTAACATGCAAATATTATATTACTTGTCATCGACAAATTTTCCATAATGTGATTTTTTAAAGTTGTCCTATGTATTCGCCACATCGTATACACAAATACTAGTACTACAACAGACCAGGTTAAAATATCTACTCAGCAACATGGTCATCTAAAGCTGCTGAAACCGTGAAAATTGAATACGAGACACGGGCACTAACAAAATTATTTTTATAAGAAATAATTTTATTAGTCCCATCACAGGAAAAAGTTGACTTAAGCGTCGTCCTTGAGGTTTCTTTATATTGATTATTTGGTTTATGGAATTATGGCAGCTTAAATTTCCTAAATAATTAAATCAATTGGCCTTATTATCAGAAATTGGACATTCACACGAAAACTGTCGTATTATTACATTGAGGTTTAAAAGGGGGTTCTTATCACCTGTTTTTTTCTTATTTAAAGACTTTCTCCGACATAAATTGGTAGCAATACCGTAACAAGTCAAGCCATTCAAGTGTAGACACCATTGCCATATCGTGGTCTCTACGATGACAGAATTTATCAAAACATCTGCTCACATATGTCAGTATCTACCAAGTGCGAATCGATGAGATCATTACTATAGTAAAGCAATATATCCGATTGTTGAAAAAAATAATTATTACTGTAATAAACATTACATTATTACAGTAATAATTTCTTTATCGGAATCGTATCTATTGTTTAGACTATAATAATGATCTCATCGATTCGCACTTGGCCGATAGTGCATGTGCATAGATAGAAATAAAAGTTCTTTTAAGATTACAATTCTTATTACTTTAAATTGCATGTGGTGTGACAAAATTAACAAAATGAACGACGAGAACTTTAACAATAGTCGACATGTACCTCGACTTATGAAAGCAAGGAATCACTAAACAATGACCACTTATGGCTGTATGGCAATGCTAGATAAAAGAGAGAACAGTATTGAATTATAATCACAATCATATGAAGTAACATGAAGACATATTAGGAGTTCAGTTGTTCCGAGAACAACTGCAAGGTCTTTCGGCAATTTCTATCTTGATTTAGTGTTTTGATTTTGTTTTTATTGTTGATTCTGGTAAAAAATATGACTAAAACAAAAGTTCTTCACTTTTAAAGTCTTTCATTTCATGGTTTCCATTGAGAAATAGCATGTTAAAGAGAATGTGATAGTCACTTCCATCTTTGAATGCCATATTTTTCCTCTTCACAACATTACAATTAACAGTCGGAGGATATGGAGTAAATGCACATAAGACAAAGTCTCTACAAATACGCGTCATTGATTACAAGAAATGGAACAACGGTTTTATTGCTGTTCTTCATCTTGAAGTCACCATAAGGCTTTCAACAATGAGCTATGCTCATACCTCATTGTTAAGTTCAAGACGGCCTCTATCACCGGGCTGATCGGAATTCGTTACTAATTGTCGAGCAAAGCTACATTCCATGTATCTTCTCCTATGTTCATGAATGCAGGGTTGTCAACAAAAATACAATTAACTGACAGTGTTCCTACTACTGCTGCCATCCGTTGGCCGACAAAAAAAACACATAATTTTTTTATCTGGTTGCTAGGGACTTTATAACATACGTTGTTTTGCTAGGGATCTTGACCTTTGACCTTAAATCGATTTTGTACTATACATTTTTTCCCAACAAGAGTTTCTTTGTGTCTAAATTGGTCTTGAAATATAAGGAGAACTCTATAATCTTACTTCCACAATAGCTCAAAAACCAATTTTCAAATATGTTGGACTCGTGTACCAAATGTACACCTCATTTTATCCAACGCATTTGATCATCTATCTCTTAATGTTTCACATAGAAAAGACCATAATTTAGGTTACCTTGGCCTATTATCTTGTTGACCTTTGATCTTTAGGTAAAAATGAAGGTCACTTCTTACTGATTAATTTGATATGTAACTCGATTGTATTATCTGTAACGGTTTGAAAGTTATATGTAAAAGAATACTTAAACTCGTATAACAAACTTATTGTCTAATTTATAAGGGTTATAATTACAGTATTGTCGTCAAGTCATTACGTATGGCCTTTTTTGGTATTAACATTGATTTTTTATAAGGTCTTTGCATTTTAACTAAACACATTCTAAATTTCTAGAATCAGTATTGCATAGACACGGGTTATGTATTCCGGTATATTCATGAAGTCATCATGCTAAACTCCTCACTGGAAGGGATCTTGGTGGAAGCTGTATACTGAGGGTACATAACTTAATTTGTCAGTTGGTAAAGGATCTGGAGCTGGCATGTCAGTTAACTGCTAGTAGTCTCTTGTGATTTTATGTTTATGTCGGTATATTTAGCTCTTTCACTTCATTTTTCACAATTGACTCAGTCCTGTTGCCAACTGAATTTTACTGTTGTAACGATTGTTTTTTGATTTATCACTTTGGCTGTAGGGGGAAGGTTTAGGCCCAATAAAACTAGTTAAAGACCGCTGCAGCAGGTTTGCGCCTGTCCTAAGTCAGGAAATTTATTAAGCCTTTGTGTGTTTTCTCTGTTTTCTAGTTAGTTTACATTATGTCTGCAGGAGAATACCGAAGTTGCATAAAAAAACTGTAAAGATCTTATGGTTTCTTTGAGTTGTTATTACTCCCCTTTGGGACGTTGTGTCTTTGACACATTCCCTGTTTCCCTTCTTTTATTCTATTTCCCAAACGCATGAAGTGCAAAAGCTCTCTGGGGACTCATCGGAGAGGTTTGATCCATATGTAACAAATTTATGCCTTGAGATTCTAAACATGTTTTGACTTTATATTTGACCACATTTTAATTACGGTTTTCGAGATAAAATGATAACATTTGATTTGATCTGCACTGAAAAGGTTGTCGACATGGCAAGATGCAGAAACAAAATCAACAGTAGCTTCGTTTTTCATTTAAAAAAAAAAAAACAATTGATTATATAACAGCTAATACAAAATGGTATGATAAACTATCGAGAACAAGTAGCATACAGAACGTGTCTTTTCCATACTGTATTTCCCTAGAGTGTCCAAATGACACTTCAGTGTAATTATACGTCATTATTTGTCATCGAACGAATACGTCATAACACCGGAAAATTACAGTATTTGTTAATATTTAGTGACGCCTGCATCAAGGACGTTTGTATATCTGATTAATGTCTTTGTGACAAGAATTTACGTTAAGACATCACAAATTTAAGGCATCATTTACGCAAGATTTATACAAGTGCATACAGGTATTGAATATCGGTACAGTCCTTCTCCATCATAAATTCCAAAATTAATAATAGTACACAAAATTAAGTTAGAATATATCTGAAAAGGCAATATACAAATAAGGAATGAAAATATCGAAAGTACCTTTTATTTTGATCATTAGATTAATTACGACATGTTCTTTACAATATCTTTCAGTATGAATTGCTTTTGTTGTGTTGTTTAGTATATTCTTTCTATTTCAACACACAAAAATTTTCAGGTTATTTGCAGTCCTGGTGAAAAAAATATTTCGAATAAAAAAAACAATGTTTATGCAGAAAAGCCTCCCATACAGCCAAAATGGTAAATCCTCTTCCAATCCATTTTTGTCAGAGCATGTTTGATTTATTTTATATATACCAGAAAAGCTGCTCGAAACTCTTCTTAACATAAGGTCTTGTATTTAAGGATGTAGTAAGGTGAGGTTTTTGCAATGTGTAAAAGTCATACGGATTTCTCTGATTTTATCCAGTATCACTATGTAAAATATTTTGCCCCATTACACCCAATTTTCTAGTCATCAAAGTCTTCAGAAGCTCATTTTAAGTCAGTAAGCAAGATTTTATTAGATTGCAGATTTTCCTTCCATGTGAAACAAATCAATATTGTGTCCATGCTTTACTAAGGTAAAAGTCCAAGAGAGTCTTTCCCGCCATTTTTTTCAAATGTGAAATATCTTTAAAACAAGGCCCATAACCTATCAATATTTTTAGCCTACTTTATTTCTTTAAAAATGCTCTTTCCATTTAGGGTATCAATTTAAAATCGTAGATTTATAAAATTTCACCTTACTACATCCTTAAGTCATAACTGTGCTTTGTTTCATATTTGCAGCAAATTTGTACAAAATAAGTACATGTATTAAGTCTTGTATCACTTTCCTTACAGCTGTTTCAGTATGTGTGAGCTGCTACACCCTTGTTGCAATATCCATGGAAAGGTTTTTTGCGATTTGTTACCCGCTTCGATCAAGACAATGGCAGACATTGTCGCACGCATATCGACTAATAATTTTGATATGGATCTTGTCATTCATTGTAATGATTCCTATTGCCGCTGGAAACGAACTGATATCACTGCGAACAGGAAACAAGGCATGCCGGGAAATATGGTCAAAACAACTGCGATTGGTGGAAATCATATATAGTATAAGTTTGGCAGTCCTTCTTCTGATTATCCCCCTCTTTGTCATGGTGATAGCCTATGGTGGTATATCTAATAGATTATGGTTTACAATGGCAAACCAAGTAAAAGAACAATCAGGTATTTTATTGTATGTACATCTGTGATTAAAAGAATAAAAAAATAATGAAATATAATGGAGTTTTTCTTAAGGACACATCGACAACTAGTGTCTCTTCAATGCTGATAGAAGTAAAAAATGGAAAGAGAAAAATGAACAAACCGTATGAAAAGGCTGTACAGTAACATTATATCTGAAGATAGAAGCGTTGTTTCACATGTTGAGCATTTCAACGATGGAAGTAGATATAGTATTTAATTTAGGTACGAAACAACGGCAGAAGAATACCGGAGGAACAAAGCACAAGATTACATAAATTAAAGTCCAGAGACAAGACAAAAGCAAGAACACCAGAAGATGGAAGACCAAAGACACTAATTGCCCACAAAACACGCGAACACTACATATACAACACAGAAAACTTAAGCACTCACAGTTTGAACTCTAAAAAAAAGAGTGACATCAGGTGCTGCACAAGGGTAAGCATATCTTGCTATATATACAGCACCCGTAACACTGTTAAAGGGTCAGTCCAGGGTAAAGTCAAAACCGGTTATGTCAAATCCGGGAAGACGTGAATATTGCTGAAAATGTCAGTTTTCATTTGTGACACTGACATTTCATATCTATCTATGATCTATGACTACATCAAAAGGGGTCATATTCATGGTTTACTTTTGCCAAATATATTGGCAAATTAATATTGATGTCACATATAGAAAATATAAATTTTCATACAGAGAAACCTAAATTTACAAAGTAAAATGTATGTGAAAGAACTACTTGGGGAAGACTATATTACAGGAAATAAAACGTTTAATACCAAATATTGAAAGTAAACCAGATAAACTATATGTATGTTTAAATTGTCCACAAATCGTGCAGTATACTGCTTCATTCGTTACAAGGTCTTTTGCGCTGAGGAGAGTGGACTCATCAACTGCATGATTTTTCATTTTGTAATCTTTGTTTTGTTTTATTATGGTTCTGTTATTATTCATGTATGCCTTCAACCCTAATGTATATGGGTATAAATGTGTATTTAAATAAATAAATAAATAAACATATGACGTCATGGTGACGGCCTTAGAATTTCTGAAGGGACGGAAGTAACAACAACTAAAAATATCCCTAAATTACAGAAGTTTTAGACTTTGCAGCAACTTAAGATTTTTAATGTTAATTAAGAATAACGGTCAATTAAGGTAGTAGACCTAGGTTAAGGGAGATAACTCTTTAAATCAGTTAGACGTTTGAAATAGTTAGTTTCAATGCTTTTTAAGCATTGACATGAAAAAGAATAAAAAATCATCTATGTTACTCAGAGGCTTAGAATCTGTTTATGAAAATGATTTCAACAAACTCACCTGTGATTTTTAAGAGTTATGTCCCTTAACCTAGGTCTACTACCTTAAGTTTCACTTGTCTGATGTCTTGTTTAATTACTTATTTTGATTTTTGTTTTTTTTTGTTTTTGATTTTCCCTTTTATTTGTGCGGCGTTCACATAGGCGAATTTTCGCCCTTGTCGTATTGTAGTTAACCTCATTTGCACTTTTAAATTGTGTAAGGCCTGAAGATGTTTTGAAGTTGTATTCCATTATTAAAGATCTTTTTAAATTTAACATCAAATATTTTGAAACAATAAAAACACAGATCATAATATTTTCGTGTCAATATGCTTTTGTACAGTTGTGTCGAATGATGGCCTCGAAGAAATTATTTTTGGTAAACTTTGCAATTGAAAATGCATTGATATGGAATTGATCGATCTCGGCTCTTTCATTTATTTGTCTTTCGATAAGCAGTACATCTAATTCTTTTGCCCCATTACACTCGTTAAGTTATATATATTGTAAATTTTCGGTACATAGGAATTGCTCAAACATTCGTAAAGTTTTTTCATTACGAGGAATAAAATTCAATTTACAATGTGTCCCCAGACGTTTGCATTTAAAATGTGTGAAAAGATTATTGCCAATGATAGAAATTTAGTTTTTGAGTGGATACGTATATCTCTGCCAAACATATATGATAGCTTTAGGTATAACAAACAGAGAAATTAGAGAGTACAAGACAAAATCCGAATCTCAACATAATCAGAATACCACCCCCCCCCCCCAAAAAAAAAGAAAATTAAAACAAATTCACATATCGGCATTGTCAGTATAAGGTATACATTCTAGATCAAGTTTTATAGTATGAAACAATCACTGAAAGGATATAGAGTAAATGCACATGAAGACCCAGATCTCACAAAAAGTGCATAACTTTAAATGAGTATAAATGGTTTGAACACAATGGTTTATACGCGTTTTATTCTTTATATTGTTTAAAAGGGTGTTTTAATAATTGTTTTTGCTCAGCACACGATTCCTTTAAGTTCAATTAAATCGAGTTACCGTCTTTTTTAAATTCTTTAAGTCATTGTAAAGGATTGATCGACTTACTCTTTTTGTTTCAGAATCTGCGGAAAAATTTATGGAACAAAGCAGTGAAATTGACCTGTGTAGCAGTAAAGTATTTAACATTCACAGTATGAGAAATATCAGCTTACGACAGTCTAATCAGCGGTCAAGTAATACGAACAGGAAACGTGTAATCAAGATGTTGTTTGTCATAGTATTTGAATATTTCATCTGTTGGTCTCCACTGTATGTTCTAAACACATGGAAAGTTGTTGATTATATGACATTACATGGACGATTATCAGATGCAGCTTGGTCTTTTGTGCTGCTTCTCGCGTACTCATCGTCCTGCATTCATCCTATTACATATTGTTTTATGAACAAAAATTTCCGGAAAGGTTTTTTAGGCGTGTTTCCTTGTTTCCCGGTAAAGATAAAAACATTCAGCAGATCTTGTACAGAAGTGAGCAATGTTAGCAATCTGACATCTCCATCCATTAGATCCAAAACAAATAATGGATTCTTCACTAAAGAAACACTTTGACGTTGTTTTTAACCGGCTATGAAATCGAGAGTACTGTGAATAATAAAATATTTAAATAAATGATTAGGGTATGTGCAGATTTATCTGCAATATCTATAGTTTGTTTATTTTAATGTAGTTTTACGTGTTCTTCCTAGATCAACGAATATTAATTGTCCATTTGTAATTGGTGTACAGATATAATGGCCAAAGAGACCAAACATTCGAAAACGGAATTAAGTATACATGTAGTACATGCATTCGAATAAGAATATATATTTTATTATTACAGTGAGTTAAAGATAATTTCTTGTGAAAGACCAATTAAAGAAAACAAGATAACTATGTATTAGAATTGTATTATATATTGTGGTTGTTCATATCATTCATTCAAAAATTAAATGAGATGAAGTTGTAATTTTGACCTGACGTTCAGATTAAAAAAAGATACCGACTTTAACACTTTAACAAGGACACATCGTAGGTTGAAATGGCAGAGAAGAGGACCCAGAACCAAACAGTAAAAAAAAATGAACCATTAAAATCAATATCAAAAGGTGAAAAATCGAAAATTTCGGTCACCTTCCGCTAAGATTCTTATCTTATTTTTCAGCCACAGGGCTGCCACGGGAATTCCCAGGTGGTAGACTAGGGAATCTCCTGACTATGCGGGGTAGTCATGTCATAATTAGCATGACCGGGAACCATAATGTAGCAAAGCCATGTACAGAAATTCCACGCCCCATTCACTGTAAAGATCCCATTTATATTTTTCGGCCAAGAACAGACTCACTCGGGGTTGTACAGAAAGCTAAATTTAATGAAATATTGCTCAAAACTAAGGAGCATATCTGACCTCAAGTGATTTGGCTTTACTTTTTTCAGATTGTATTGGTAATTTGTTCTCCGTCGGTTTTTCCACAAATTTCTGGATGTTAATTTTAAATTATTTTGATGTGATCTTCACTGAAGAGACAAAAGCTGTCGAAATGCGCATATGAAGAAACTAAATGAATAGTAATATTACCACTTTGTCGATGCTTAAGCTGGTTGACTGTTAGTCCCCTAAGCTAAGGAATATACCAACAAAGAAGCTACTACTTCGGTGCTGGCCCGAAAACCGATTTTATTTGGAAACTTGCAATATTTAAATTTTACAAATGTTCAAAACTAAGGAGTATGTATCTCCCTCTTGCAGAGCTTTTATTTTTATATCCTATTGGTAATTTCTCTATCATCTATCATTCTCTATCAATTACACACAAATCGGTATATGGATTTCCAATTGTTTTGATATGGTCTGCACTGAAGAGAAATAAGTTGTCGAAATGCGCGTATGCAGGAACTAAATTAACAGTAGATTCGGTATATTGTTATTTCCTGCCCCTACCCAGTTCTACGCTTTTCAAATCTTTAGCCATTAATGATCTCATTTTATTCAATTTGAAGTCAAGTGTAGCATGTCAGTCAAATTGGGAGGTTTGGCGCGCCATAAAACCGATTAAACCCATCATTTTTCCGATGGTTATGTCATTTTGCCTCATTGACTTTGCCTCTTGACAATTCTGTTCGATGATTTTGTTATTACATTTACCCTCATGGTACAACTCGGAATCCTTAGAGGAAAGACAATTTCGATAATATCTGACCATACAACTGTAAGCCTGGGATATTTGCTGAATATTTAAAAAACCAATGTTTAAAATATCTTGGCATTCTTTGTATACTGTATATATATTGAGTGGTATGTACTCATCAAAAGATCACAATCTGTTATGTACTCATCAAAAGATCACAATCTGTTAGACACAGCTATATAACAACAAAGGTTTCATTTGCATATGACTCCAACAAAGAAATTGGATAAAAGTTCACCAAGGATCTTCTCAGCTCTGTCTTTTGTTTTTTCAATCATATGTTTACGGATTGACATAATATGTGTATATATTTATTCGTTTACCTTTTATCGCAGTTTGAAAAGATTTTTTTAACTTGTTTTTTATTTATGCGTACACAAACTGCCTCTCTGCACTTTGCATTTTATTTTCCTACAGTGTACATGTATACGGATGATATTTGGCATCAATATCAAGAAAAACACACGAGTGCAATATAACTAGTTTATCAGAGATATCAGAAAAGTCACCTTATATCGGGATAAACCTTGTAAAGTTGTAATGCATAAGTTGACGGAGATTAAGCATAAATCATTTATTTCAATAAATGACTCAGTAATATAGAAGTACAGACCAAAGCTGATATAAATTACTAGAAAATGTCAAGAGATCAAAAGGAATGTTAAAAAAATAATGGAAGTGAACAAGAAATAACAAAGGCATATTAAATCGATATTGAGGATGAAATACGTATTTCTTATGCTGGTGATGAGAGGTATCTCCCTGAAACACGTGTACAGTATACCAAAATTTACAGTTTATTATGCAACACGGATGGTGTTGTATCATGGAACTATTAGTCAATAATTTTCATTCCACGGATTGAGGAGTTCACAGCTGAAGGAGATAAAACCGTTGTAGTTTTTGTCTTTCCGTATCATTCGATGATTTTTTTATACTTCTATGATACTGTATGTGTGATTTGTGATGAAGAAGGGAGACTGATATAGGATGCATCAATAGAGAAATTTTTGACCTGAAGGGAAAAATCAGCATATCATGAAAATAACACATAAATTGGAGTGCAGAAATATCTCTTTACTCTCATTAAGTTACGTATAGGAGTAATAAAAGTTAGGTTAACTAAGTACAGGTAGTAAATCTGCTCTAGAATTGCTCGTATTCTGCTCACGAATTGTGACTGCTTGGACCTGTCAAGGTCCTAGAACTAGCATCCTGACCCCTTTGACCAGAACTGACCATTCACGTTGTGACTCTTCCGAATCCTCGCCATAAACTATATATGCATTATTTCAGTTAAGCTCCTGATCTTACCTATAATCTATGTTTGGTAATTTTTTTTGTAACTTTCTTTTATTTTTGAAAACAGTATAAGTATCAACAAATTAGTATATATATATTACATATAGTAGGTACAAAAATATAATTAAGTATTTTCTTCCCCGAGGGCAGCAGACACAACTCTCCATTTCTTAATTGTTTGCTCCCTTTTGCATGTGAGATCATACAACTAGACTTTTTATCAATAATAATTTCTTTTTTAATCATTTCAAACACTCCCTTTAATTTAGGTTTTTCATTCCTTTGTTTACAAATATATATAAAAAAATCTAAAAATTATTAAAATGTTTTCCACAGCCATATCAAAAAGTTCTGAAACACATCCAAGTATTATCTCTCTTGGATTGTAAGGGAATCTGACACCTTTTGAATTGAAAAAAAAAACACTCAATGAGAGCCAAATATTTTTAACAGTGTTGCAGGTCCAAAATAAGTGTAGAATAGTTTCCTTTGATTCTTCATAAAACTTACAAAGTTCAGTTTCTTTTAATTTACACTAAAAAAGAAAAGAGTTTGTTGCAATGATTCTGTGCAAAAGCTTCAACTGCAACTCAATCAGTTTGTTTTTTTTTGTAGCAATATATGGAAGGTTAAAAATATAGCCCAAGTCATCAACAGACATACTGAGGTCTACTTCCCATTTGCTTTTTGCTTTCAGAGGTTCCTCTACAAAATTTTTTACAAATAGACTGTTAATTGATTTACAACTTTGGATTAACTTTGATTTTATTTGACAATTTCTATCGTTGTCGGTTTGGTTTTGTTTTTAATTCTTTCCTTCCATTCCGTACGAATTGAATGAATGATCCCATAGAATTCAAGGAAAGAACAGTGTATGTTAAATTTTTATCTGAATTGATCAAAACTCAGAAACTGACAATTGTCATCTATCAAATCATTGATAAAAAATACATCTTTCTCACAATATCTCTGAATGAAACACATTTTTTATTGAAATGAATATTATTGTTAAACCAGAGTGGCTGACTCAAGACAGGTTGCTCTTGAGTCTGTAACTCATTTTTAACCAATTTAACAAAATATCTTTCCAAAAAGGATTCCACCTATTGGCAACCTTTTGAATACCAGTTTTATTCAATAAGAAAACCTTCTCACCTCCAAATCTTTCTAATTTATCAAGATCAAAATTTTCCAAGGAGAAAAATTTAATGCATCAGGTAACTTATTGATCCATGACAAGAGTTACAAAATGATTTGACATGATGAATTTTTAGTCCTCCTTCCTCATGTTTATTAATCAGAACAATTCTTTTTATACGATCTGGTTTACCGTTCCAAAAAAAGTTGAAAAAAATCCTTTGTATATCATCAAAAATGTAATCTGATGGATTTGGCAGTACTGTGAGAAGTTGGATCAAAATTGGCAACGCCATAGTTTTAATTACTGTTACTTTACCAAAAAATGTTAGTTCTCGATGAATCGATGAATCCAATTGCTCAACAGTTTTTTAATTGACTCAATTTTATCTAGAAAATTTCCAAATGTCTAGTCTTTTTTTGTTTGGTCGTACTTAATTCCCAAAAGTTTAACTTTTCTCGTATGATTCCAGTATAATCTTTTATCCGGGAACAAAATGTCTGTACTACCAAATTTTCAGCCAATCTAAATAGCTTACGTTTTATCCAAATTCACCCTTAATCCAGCACATTGGGAGAATTTATCTAAGACATACAATGTTTGTTTAAATGAATTTAGATCATCATCTAATGTCAATGATGAATCATCTGCATATTGACTTAATAAAAATTCCGACTCATTAATTTTTATCCCTCCTATATGTGGATCATTTTTGAGAGCACAACTCAACAGCTCAAGAACAATGATGAAAAGGTAGGGGGACAGCGGATCCCCTTGACGACATCCCCTTTCTATGTTGAAGAAATGAGAGCAATGACCATTGTTTAAGATACAGCTACTAATGTCAGTATAAAATGTTTAACCCATTTACAGAGGTTTTCACCAAAGCCATAAAATACTAATGTTTTTTAATAAAGGACCACTCAATTGAATCAAACACCTTTTCAAAGTCTAACATAAGTAACAACCCAGGAATGTCTTCCTCTGTACTTTCTAAAATATCTAATATAGGTCGTGTACACTCGCCAATGAAACGGGTATGTTGGGTAATTTGTTATTACCCCAATTTCTTTTGACTTTATTAAATAATATGTTTTTCCATGAACCTCGAAAAAAATATCTCGGGCTCGAGAAGCAAGAAATATCGATACCCTAATTTAATTTTCAGTTTGATAATTCTAGGAATATAGGGGTCATGGCCAGCTGAGCAGAC
>MJUU01061875.1:147440-178170 GCA_002080025.1 Modiolus philippinarum | reverse complement strand
TAAATGAGTCAACGCATGAAAATCAACAATGTTCTACATCTCGCCAAACATTTACAAATGTAACACTACATGAGAGTATGCCCAATCAGTACACTGGAAAGACACAAATTCCTGAAAACTCGAGCGCAACTTTTGCGTACTCATCTTCAAATGATATTCCCACTGAGAGGCAATGTTATAGTAATGGTCTAGCTTCACAATTTGTTAATGCTAATGAGTTTATACCAATCGCATCTCGTACCAGTTCAATGTCTAGCCAGAATCATCGTTTGCCAAAGCTCTCCTTGCCGACTTTTTCCGGTGATATTCTAGAATGGCAATATTTCTGGGACTCATTTGAAACAACTATTCACAATAATCACACATTAACGGATGTGCAAAAGTTTAGCTATCTACAATCTCTACTTGAGGCAGATGCCATGAATGTTATAAATGGGTTGAATTTGTCAAGCGCAAATTATCACAAAGCAATTGAATTACTGACCAAACGTTTTGGGCAAAAACACAAGATCGTCAATGCGTATATGAAGGCTCTACTTGATTTGTCCGCACCAATCGATAATCTGGAAAGTATACGTAATTTTTACGACAAGTCGGAAGCATATATAGGAGGGTTGGAATCTCTAGGCCAATGTCAAGAAATGTATGGCTCACTTCTTATCCCCGTTATGCTTGGGAAACTTCCGGTATCCGTCAAACGCAATATAACAAGAGAAAATAGAAATGACGACTGGACTATTACGAAACTGAGACAAGCCTTAGAACAAGAGATTTCAATCGACGAATAGCACGTCTTGTGAGTCAAAGGTGTTTACTGAAATTGAAAGATTCAGCAGTTATCAAACGTTATTGCGCGTTGTATCATATGTTTTACGCTTCATAGGGAACTGCCGTAAAGGTAAACTAGACCGAGAAATAGGACCATTAACAGTGAACGAAATTCAAATAGCGTCGTATACATTGATAAGAACTGTACAACAGGACATATTCAAAGAAGAAATCAGCGACATTGAAACAAAGAAAGAGAGTAGAATACCCATCGTGCGCCAATTACGGCTATACATTGACGAAAACAGATTATTGCGGTCTGGAGGAAGGATCAACAATGCTACTATTTGTGAAACCGCAAAATATCCTTATTTGCTTCCTTCAAATCACCCACTGACAACACTTGTGATTATGGACGCCCACGTACGCCAAAACCACGCCGGACTTAATGCAACTATAGTTTTTATCCGACAAACCTTTTGGATTCCACAAATTCGACAGAGAGTGAAAATGATATTGCGTTCATGCGTCTCCTGTAGGAAAGTTATCGGTAAGCCTTACACTGCACCGGACCCACCACCCCTCCCAAAAGATCGACTTGGAAATGATCCGCCGTTCACCGTCACCGGAGTAGACTTTAGCGGTGCGTTGCACGTTAAGAACTCTAACAATATAAACACTAAAGTATATCTCTGCTTGTTCACGTGTGCAACGACAAGAGCAGTTCACATTGAAATTGTACCATATTTGACTGAACATTCATTTTTGTTAGCATTCCGCAGATTTGCTAGTCGTCGATCACTACCTAGAATAATGTTATCAGACAATGCTACAACGTTTAAAAGTGCAGCGTCAAAGATAGCTGAACTATTTGGAATCGAGACCGTTCACACCAAACTTGGAACTTATGGAACCGTATGGAAATTTATACCCACTAGAACACCGTGGTATGGAGGGTGGTGGGAGCGATTGATTGGATTAACAAAAGATGCATTGAAAAAGACACTAGGACGTGCACATATTGATGAAGACACGCTGCGTACTATAATAACCGAAATCGAGTGCACTTTGAATGATCGCCCGTTAACGTGTGTATCAACAGATTCACAGGACCTTGAACCACTATCGCCATCCCATTTACTGTATGGACGAAAATTAAAGACATTGCCTTTTCCGTCTACCGTACAACAATCAGACATTAGAAAACCGTTAACAAATACTCAGGCTGTGAAGAGAACTTTATATCAGAGGAAGCTATTAGAACATTTTCAAACTAGATGGAAGAAAGAATATTTAACGTCATTACGTGATTATCACAGAGCATATGGCAACAATCGACAAATAATCAAGATCGAAGACGTTGTACAGATACATGAACAATCCCCACGAACATTATGGAACGTTGGAATAGTTAAGGACCTTGTGCGCGGTGGAGATGGCTTGACAAGATCTGCAATTGTGCGAACAAAACATGGACTTACAAATAGGCCTATAGTCAAGTTGTATCCATTGGAAATCAATGTAAATGAAGAATCTGATGTACCAAGGAGGAGTTCGAGATTACTAACTCAGAGACTGTAAAGTTTAATCTGTAGTAATCATATTTGTTTCTTTTATTTCGTAGTCAAGTTTTCTTTATTTCATTGAGTGCATTTATAAGATTAAGTTCACTTTTCGTGCCCCGGAGTAATGTTGCGGACAAATGACTTATTGAATAGTATGCGACTTTTGCATGCACTCATACGCGTTGCCGCTATCTATGTAACGTCATTGTACTGTATCTATGTGTAAACGTCATGCGACTGTTCCTCCATTAAATGTTTGTATAGATAGGCGTTTTTCTACATGTAGTGATAGAATATTGCAAATATCTTAGTATACAGTCAAGATAGTTGCTAAGGACTTTGAACTTTGATTTTAATGTGATATTGTAGGTAATATAAAGCCGAACATTTTCGCAATTCAAAGTTTTTTTCTATCTCTTACAGTTTTTGAGATATAAGCAAGAAACCTCAATTTTGGACCCGGAAAACAGTTTTCGTATCCTAAGTCCATAACACTTGGTCCAATAATTTTTGACCCAATATATTAAATGTAGATCTTGATAAAATACACATTTTATTTATTACATGTTATCAACTATCTATCACAGTTTCCAAGACATACTATAAAAATATATGGTTGCTAAGGATTTCATTATGTTGCTAAGGACTTGGAATATTTTCCTTGATGTCATTTTATAGGTCATATTAAACTGAACATTTTTGCTTTTTAAGTTTCTGTCTATCTCTTACTGTTTCTGAGATATAAGCAAAAAAACCTCTATTTCGGACCCCGAAAAACAGTTTGCAGACCCTAGGTCCATAGCGGTTGGTCCAAAAATTTTGGACTCGATGTAATAAATGTAGATCTTGATAAGATACACATTTTCTCAATTACATGTTATCAGCTATCTATTATAGTTGTTGAGATATATATTCAAGAAACCTCAATTTCGGACCCAGAAAACAGTTTTCGGACCATAGGTCCATAACGGTTGGTCCAATAATTTTGGACCCAATATATCAAATGTAGATCTTGATAAGATACACATTTTATTAATTACATGTTATCAGCTATGTATCACTGTTTCCAAGATATACTATAAAAATATATGGTTGCTAAGGATTTCATTATGTTGCTAAGGAGGTGGAATTTTTTTCTTGGTGTCATTTTATAGATTATGTTAAATTGAACAATTTTGTTGTTTAAGGTTTCTGTCTATCTCTTACCGTTTCTGAGATATAAGCAAAAAACCTCCATTTCGGACCCCGAAAAACCCTAGGTCCATAACGGTTGGTCCAAAAATTTTGGACTCATGTAATAAATGTAGATCTTGATAAGATACACATTTTCTCAATTACATGTTATCAGCTATCTATGATAGTTTTTGAGATAGACCAACTGAGAGGTTCAAGGCCAAAGGTCAAGGTCATGGGTGACCTTTGATTTTGACATATTTGAATGTACAATAGTACTTCTAAGTTGATTGGTGGTGGTCCCAGGTCTCTACGACTTACGGTTTCCAAGAAAATTTTTTTTACGAAAAGTGAAAATCTTTAAGGGGAAATAACTCAATAAAAAGTCACCCGCATCCTTTCGACCGAAATGTAACGAACTTGTGTCACGTAACACTGAACATTTTCCTCATTACATGTTATCAGCTATCTCTTACGGTTTCTGAGTTTAAGTGATCACAAGGTATTTAGTGAAAAGGGGAAGAACTCTGTAACGGAACAAAATTCCGAATGTGGCCCTCGACTGCGAAAAGTTTATGTCTGCCCAGTATTTTGTGCGAAAGCTCAATTCGACATGTCGCGTAAAGTTTTGGGCCGAAGAGTTTAAAAGTTGGCGGAAAAACAAAAAAAAAATTAATAATAATTAAAAGGACAATTGTTCAGAGAACAATTGCAAGGTCTTTCCCAGTCAATGTTATGCTTTTATGTCATATTTTGTTATGTCACATGTTGAAAATCATCTTGATGAGAAGCACATTGTCTCCAATATATTAGAGTAGCCATTTCTAATTGTTTTAAAGATTTTACCATAAAAAAAACTAAAATTTGGCTATGACCTTGATACCATGATCACATGTTTGAGTTTGATTTTGTTGTCTATTTCAGTTCAAAATGTATTGTAAACAAAAGTTCTGATCTTTATTAGTCTTTTGCTCAACGGTTGCTAAGGACTTTTTCGAAAAATTAGCTTGTTGCTAAGGAAAGGAAAGTCACTTCCAGTTGGCAATGTCATTCATTTCCTCTTTACAACATTACAAAACTTTTTGCCTATGGTTGCTAAGGACTTTTATGGCAAATAACGCTGTTGCTAAGGACCTTGACCTTGACCCCATTTTGTCGGCCATATTGAGCTGAACAATTTATCTTCTTTATAGTTTCTTCGTATCTTTAATAGTTTTTGAGATATAGGCAAAAAACTCTAAAATCGGACCCCGAAAAATGGTTTTTGGGCCATAGGTCCAAAATGAATGGTCCAATCATTTTGGACCTCCAGTGTCAAATGTAGACCTCAGTGAGACAAACATTCTCTCAAATACATTTGATCATCTATCTCTTACAGTTTACGAGTTAAAGCGATAACAAGGCAAAAGGTCATCGGTGACCTTGACCGGTGACCTTGACCGGTGACATTTGACCTTGACATTTTTAGATGGCCATATATGACTTATGAACAATGGTGAAGGTTTCAGGTTTCTATGACTTATCGTTTGGGAGTATTTAGCATTAACGGAAACTCAAAATCTTTCAAAGGGCAACAACTCATATAAAGAGTCGTCGAATCTCTTTGGACCAAATGTAACAAAGTTGCGTCTCATGACAATGAACATTTTTCTCATTACATGTTTTCAGCCATCTATTACGGTTTTTGAGTTGAAGTGATAACAAGGCTTAAGGGCATCGGTGACCTTGACCGGTGACCTTTGACCTTTGACCTTGACATTTTTAGATTGCCATATATGACTTATGAATTTTAAGCGATAACAAGGGGTAAGGTCAAAGGTCAAAGTCATCGATGACCTTTGACCTTGACATTTTTAGATGTAACTTATATCAACTAAGAATAATGACTAACCGTTTAGAAGTTTTGAGCGATGACGGAAATTGAAAATCTTCAAAGGGCAATAACCCCCCAAAAAGTATACCGCACGGTTTCGGACCAAATGTAATGAAGTTCCGTCATGACATAACGAACATTTTCCCCATTACACTTCATCAGCTATCTTTTACGGTTTTCGAGTTTAAGTGATCACAAGGTATTTAGTGAAAAGGGGAAGAACTCCGTAACGGAACAAAATTCCGAATGTGGCCCTCGACTGCGAAAAGTTTATGTCTGCCCGGTATTTTGTGCGAAAGCTCAATTCGACATGTCGCGTACAGTTTTTGGCCGAAGAGTTTAAAAGTTGGCGGAAAAACAAAAAAAAAAAAATAATAATCAGAAGAAATACTATAAGGTCTACCGAGAAGGTTCTCGGGTAGACCTTAATTAATATACCCTTCAATGTAACATAGAACGCAAGTAATCTGACATACAGTACGCCCTTCGATTAGATGCTCTTTAGGGAATAAAGATTAATGAATGTTCTACAAGGGAGCATACTGCAATAGCCTAACTTAAAGTTATGATTGGGTGAAATTATTACCGGTATGCCCCTGTGAATTGAAAATTCGGGGACATATAGTTTTTGATCTGTCTGCTTGTCCGCAAAAACTTTTCCACTGGGAAAATATCTTTTGAATGGTAAGTGGTAGGGCTTTCATATTTTGCATGTGTATTCCTTGTAGCAAGACCTTTCAAATGATACTAAAATCTTTTACCTCCTGACCTTGACCTTGGCATGTGATGGTTTTTTGAAAAAAAATATAAACTTTATCATTGGAAATATCTTTTGAATGGTAAGTGATATGGCTTTCATATTTTGTATGTGCATTCATTGTGGCAAGACCTTTCAGTTGGTACCAGAATGTTTGACTTGTGACCTTGACCTTGGCATGTGACTGTGCGGTAAAATTTCACAAAAAAAGATAAAATAAAATTTTGTTTTATTTTATATATAGAAACATTAAACTCATTTATGGTAGAATGTTTCATGATATCTATAGAATGTATTTTGTAAAAGGATCTTTTAAATTATTCGGCATATTTTCCTCATTTGTTCAATTTCTTTACACTTGTATTACTATAATCATAAATTTTATCAGTTATGAGGGATGTTACTAAATACATCTATGATTACATCTTTCTCTTCTGCATATTCCTCCACTTTGGTTAACCAGTATTGATGAAGTATATTGAAATATTCCTTATTTAATCAAAGTGCTGATTACACTGATAGACAGAATACAATGAGTTAACTATAAATGTTTCAAAAAGGGGGAATTTTTTTTTCTCTATAATGCTTGAATAATATAAGAGGGGGTAAATTGGGTGACTTCTGTGTTGGCATCTAACTACAATCATCATTTGATGTGAATTAACTTTTCAGATAATACCAGAATTTATTTCTTCAAATTATTTTGTCAGTAGGGCATTAAATTGTTGTTCAAAGTTACTAAATGTATCTTCTTAACTTCTACTCGGGGGCATAAGTGTTTCACAAACAAACCACATTTTGTTGAAAATGTAACTATTGTTACCTATTGAAAAACTACCGTGCTACCTTAATTGGGCGTTTTATAAATAATTCAAGTGTTGAAATTTATCGCCATACTAATTTCACGCCAGTATAGATATGCAAAAACATCGTATACTCTTTTTTATCAAAAAGATAAGAACCCCAGGTATCATCAATACCATGGGTACAAAACAAAGAAACTATCATACCATAAAAACTAGTAACTAAAACGAAAGTAGAACTTGTCTTAACTGTATTGTCTTCCAACGTGATAACATGATCAATAACTGCAACACTTAACAAAGTACGATTGCGTTATATAGCATCGTCTCTTGCTGTTCTCAACAGTTGAGCTGAATTTTTTGTTGTCTGAATAGCATACTTTGACTTGTAACGCTTTCTATTGAATTAGTCGAAATCTGTATAAATACACATCAAACAGTTTAGTTGGTTTACAAATCTTATCTCGGTTGTACCCGGGTCTACTTTCAATACATTGGCAAACGTATACTTGTATGCAAAAGCTCATTAAATAGTCAATTATATTATTGCAGTTTGTATTTGTCTCGTATCATACCCTCACTTTTCATTTTCTAATAGTCTAATTGTCAAGAGCTATGTAAAATCATTCATCCGACAATTCCTCTAGTACTTATTTGAGTTTGAAAAAAAATGAGCTCGTCTAGCAGTTGCTACCAAAATAAGGTAGTAAAAAGAGTACAAGCACTCCTTGACCCGTCTTTCAAAATTACGTTTTGTTCCCCCATTTTCCTTTTCAAAATTGTGGTCATGGAGTTAGTAGTCTACCTGTATGGGTTTAATTCGTATGTTTATTATACTATAGGGAAACGGGACAGGGAAAGGGGAGGTTTGGATATAACCATACCGCTGGCTTTTGCTATTGCCGGTACCAAGTGCGGCTGTCCGGAGTTCCTATCGTTGTTTACGTTTGTATTTTGTACTTTTATTGAGGTTTCTGTCTTGTGCAGTTCTTATTTACTTTGTGGCATGTGGCTATGTTTTCCGGCCATTGTAGGTGTTTCCTGTTATCTTATTTATTTATTTTTTTTTTGTATAGAATATGCTTCTGTTTTAAATATTCCGAATAAATACGGGTTAAAACAAAATTACCTAAAAGAATTCTCGAAACTAAATTTTCAAGAGGCAAATAGACAAAACAAGCGTAAAACCACAATAGTCCTGATTTTTCTTAACCGGTTTTATGGTGAGACTAATCCCCTTATATTGTGGTAGTGTCCGGTGATTTGCTTTGAAAGATCGTAGAGAATAAAAAAACAATGTTCATCGCAGTATTAAGTAAAAAGACGCTAAATGCAAAATTATAAAATTAAACTTAATCTTAGTTCTGCGGATGGTACATAAAAATTAAAAATTTGAAGGACCAAGATTTAAACATAACAGTTTGACAGAGAATTAATTACATAAAGCGCATTTAAGTAGAACTAAATTGCGCATGAGATACTCTTGTGTTTTTCCTTTTCTAAACTTCAGATCTTTTGTCCATTTTCGGGCGACACACAGAGTACTGGAAAAATGGGGTAGAGGAAATGTGTTCAACATATAGAAATAACAGAATTGGTCTTTGAAGAATGCATTAGTGTACTCAGTTATGGTGACATTATCAATAAAAGCAATTTTGAACCTTATGGTGGTACGGGGGTCTAAAATCTGTCAAATAGAATTTTCTGACATTTTCATGATTTGCACTCTGCACTTAGAACATACAAAAAATAAATAAATAAAATTGGGGGGTCACCGGTCATAAAAAAATGAAAAATATTATGTAAAAAGTTGTTATTTTGGTTGAAAACAACGGCAGTAGAATACCGAAGTAACAAGGGAAGCGAAGACCACAAAAATCGAAATCCAAAGACATGGCAAAAACGGCTACGAAGAAAAACAAAGACAAAACAAAGACGTTTGAAAGCTACAAAGCACGGAAATAAAAAGACGAAATAATAGGGAAAATTAGCGAATGTTAACAAAATATTAATTTATTTTTATTACATCAGATAGAATGTTAAAAAATGGATAACAGGAAACACATACAATTGCTAAAAATTATAATTTTCATGCAACAATTTGCAAGGGAACTACACAAGAAAAACACGTATAAGACAAAAGACAAACGTAGACAACGATAGGAACTCGGGACAGCCGGACTTGGTACCGGCACTAGCAAAAGCCAGCGGTAGGGTTAAACCGGTTTTGGGCTACCCAAACCTCCCCTTTATCTGTCCCGTTTCCCTATAGTATAAAACATACGAATAAAACCCAATACAGGTAGACTACTAACTCCATGACCGCAATCTTGAAAGGAGATAAAAAGACAATACGTAATTTTGAAAGATGGGTCAAGGGGTGCTCGCTGCTAAACTGCCGGCTAGCTCAAGGAGCCTAGTCTGCTGGTAGAATACTGTCGCACTACGGAAGAAAAATCAAACTCAAAACTTCCCGAAGGGTTTGGTCAAGAATCATCATAAATTTCAGTAGACATCGGCAGTATCAGTGAGAGGCCAGTATGTGTGCAAAATTTTCAGGTCACTAGGTCTCAAAGCTAATTTAACGGATGCAAGCAGAATTTCTTGCCGATATCCCCTATTACGTAAAGAATGTAAGTTACGTCCCAGCTTTTCTGGATTTTTAATCAATTTCTGGCATTTTTAACAACATTTTCGTAAAATTGAGGACTAGAAATGTCCATAGTAATAAGCTGTTTACGAGTAACGTCATATTTAGATATAACATGTTCATATCTATTACAAAAATTCTTAAATGTATTCAACAACTTATGAAATCTGTAACCCTGTTGTAAAAGTTTGGCTGTGATAGTACGGTTACGTTCATTGAAATCATCAAGAGTAGAACAAACTCGTGCGAATCGTACCAGTTGAGAAATATACACCCCGTAGGATGGAGCAAGGCGAATGTTTTAAAATTTTTTAAAAATTAGCTATTGCATTGTCCTTCAATTTTCATAAAAGAAATTCGGGGGTCATCGAACATATTTTTGAATAAACCGCAAAAAACTTATTTTTCCCCATTATTTCTATACAAATTATCTCACCTTCACGGAACAGGAGTTTGCTGAAAAGGACTGATGCTCAGTTTTAAACTCCCGTACTACCTTAAATTACCAATTATAGATTCTCAGATTGATTACGCAAATTGAAACTGGTATAATTTTCAGTAGCCTCAATATTCTTTCTAGTATTTTGAAAAAAATAATACCGTAGTTACTGTAAATTTAGTTTTTGCATATGATGTACTGGGCAACTTATGTCTCTTCAGTGCAGAGTTAGATAAAACCCCTTAGGAATAACATAGGAAAAAGAGGTACAAAATGATAGACAACAAATAACAAAAAGTATCTTAATAAAGAAATACCGAAGTTACTGTGAATTTAGTTTCTGCATATGTGCTTTTCGACAACTATTGTATAAATCAAAATATTTGGAAATCCATGAATCCATATGTGTCAAAAGAAATAACAAATTACCGAAGTAATTGTGAATTCAGTTCTGCATGTACACATATCGAGCTGATAGAGATCAAATTACCAAAACATTCCAAATGAAAATAGAAAATCAGCCGAGGATAGAGCACTGCATGACATAGAAACTCCTTAGTTTTAAACAAAATTTACGAAAATTTAGATATTGAAAAAGATTGAAAATTCATTCCCTTGCAGAAGTTAAACAATAAATATTAATTAACAAATAAAGGGATGTGGAGTAAATGTTGATGGGACAAAATCCCTATAAATACATGGGAAGATTAAGCAAATGGAACAACGCTTTCATTGTTGTTCTTCATGTTGAAGTCACCATGAGGCCTTCAACAAAGAGCAAACACTTTACCTCATAGTAAGTTCAAGACGGCCCTTATACCGGTTTGAGCGGAATTCACTTGCTACGTGTTAAACAACTGTATCTATCCCCTGCTTTACATAATTTTTGTCATGGATGCGGGATCGTCAACAAGCATAACATATCTGGCAAAGTACTTTTACAAACACTGTCATCCGTTGCCCGACAAAGGGACCAACAGACAATACCAATCTTAAACCCTTTTCACGAAAAAATCGTTTCATTGCTTATTAACTTAAGAACATAACTTTATTATCACTGTGTCGATGCTTTTTCTTTTGATCGTTTTGTTCATGACATCGTAAGCCCGGTCATCCAGCATTTTGATGGTCACCTAAAATCGTTGACTTGAAGTTCACAAAATTAAAAGCTTAGAAATTGAATTAAAAAAGAAGTATCTCCTGCGCAATTGCACGCTTTGGTAGTTTCCCTAATTGATGTTTCTATCTTATTTCGGAAGATAACTATCCATGGTTCTTCGGTGCAGATAATGTCAATCATTCACAAGACATCAAATGAATATAGGTGTAATGCCTTAAAAAATAACTATACAGAAATAGTAATATCTCAGTTTTGTAAATAGCATTTTCCACAATTACATTCCTTGATTACAGATAAACGCATGATAACATTGGGTTGGCCAAAAAATTACATTTAAAAGCCAGATATCATAAAGGGCTTAACAGTAACTTCAAAATTATGTAAAGACGGGGCTATGTTGGAGGGGGATTATTGTTAAATTAGATATTTGAAATTTTCATAAAGTTATTTCTGTGTCAGTATTGTAGGTTTTTGTAATATACAAAAGGAGAAAATTACTATCAACAACATTTAACGTTTACCTCATGAGGTGATATTGTTGAAAAATTCTTATTCACTTTACAAGACTTTGATGACAAATTAAATTACACAAACTGAATCTGGAATTCACATTGAACAAAAATTTCAAAATAAACAAAGTATCAATTTTTGAAAGGAAAGTAACTATCCTTTGTCATTGAGATATAATAGCTGATACACTTCCAGTGGAGACGCCAATATACAGTTCATACAAAAATGTGTAAAAAAATAATCCTCTTAGAAAATGTTTAGTTCGGAAAAGTCAAAGTTAAAGTATGTGGTCAATTTAATTTTACTCAAGGCACTTTAAATATAAACGCCTATTTGAAATCTGTTTATATATATCTCGGATATGACCATACAGAGAATATGAAATTTTATCGTACACAAATTTTGAGATAACAGAAAAATTTAAGTTATCATAGTAGTCATGAAGATCATTGGAAACAATTTGTGCATTTTCCATACTGGTCTGTTCTGATGTTGGGAAATCTCATTTTTGTAGATAGAGTTATCTTTCTTAGACTTATTGATAAATGTGAATGAAACCAAATTTTTAGTCATGGCATATGTAAAGGGAAAAGAAAAATTGATTAAAACTGAGTGTTTACAGTATTATGCACATCAAAAACACAACAAGTGCTCATATAGTAAAAAGTACTAAGAAACGTTGCAAACCTAAATTGAAGATCATTTTAACATACAACGTTAACAATTATACGGAAATGTTCAAATGGACTCCATAAATGGTAAAACCGGTTGTGTCGTTTTCTGCTGTGCATACATCACTCGTCATGTTGTAAATAAAATAAACAAAGGAATAATGGTAGTAAAAAAGGAGTCCAGTACTATATTAATGATCAAAGTAATTAATCCTGGATCTACCCTAATGTAAACAACAGAACCAATGGGAGAAACAACAATATTTCTTTTAAAATGGTAATTAGAAGTGACAAAAAATGATGGGCTGTAAATTAGATCTTATCTTATGCACAACCGCACATGAAGAAAAAAATTATAACTCTTATATGATCATAGAGTTTGCAACAAAAATCAAATGTTGACAGAGATTGTTGGCTTTAACCGAGAGTGTGTTTATGTTTTGTTATTTGGTCCATCAAAAATTTAATTTACAGGTAAACAAATAAAGTACAAAAACAGTAAATTTGATCTGAATTCAAATGTGAATTTATATAACTAATAAATCAATAGATTAGCATGGAATATTACATTTAAACAAAACGTTGAATAGTGCAGGTCAAAAGGGCGTTAAAACGGACAGAATGATTAAATGCTAAGACATATAATACACTTGTAGTGTACATTGTTACTAAGTATGTAAAATATAAAATCTGCTTTTGGAATGCTAGCGGAAAATCTAAACACGATGATAGTCAATCCAAAGCGTAGACAACATGTCGGAAGACCCACAGAGCTTTTACAACCCCCAGCATGGCATATAGAAAGCACCCACAGAGAGTCATATTTCCAAGCGTAAGGAAATCCTCTCCCATGGTTAGTATGTTTGCATGGTGAAAACTAAACATGGAGACAATGTGATAGGTCACCCTGTGCAGGAGGGTTGTATTTATAATTGTGGTTGATAGAAACGACAAGGGTAAGGACGAATCTGTAGGATTTAAGCATGGTGACTTGTTTTGATGTACTTTCAAATAAACAATATTATATGTTACGTTGCAATATGGCAAATGAGGCGAATAAAATATATACTACGATCACTTAATATAGAAATGCAAACATAAAAAAGAAAATTGCGCTAGTTTATGCAATAGCAGTGTCAAGATATAACAAAATATGTAACACAAAAATGTGCAAAACAACGGAAAAATTAATTAAAATTGATGTACCTAGTCATTTAATAAATATCTACCTTCAAGAATAATAAAAATTGAATAAATCAAAAGTAATGACTTATTATCAAATGAGTTTTGAGATTCCAGACTTTTTTGAAATATGAGTAACTAAATACCGAAGTTACTGAGATGATGTTTATTTCGAAATGATGAAAAATTGATTTGGTAAAGCACAAGAAGGCACAATTTACCGATATTTAAGTTTCACATTCCACAAAAAAGAAACTTTTTTTCAGTAACAATACTGACATGATCTACCAAAGGAGTTACATCGGTATCGTCGGCAGAGAAAGCGTCTCATGTCATGCAGGCATCATCTGTCATGTGATAACTATGTGTCCAAAGTTATATTCTAACTCAGGAACAAGTTCAGCCAAACAGATTCTATGCCATATCTAGTCTAATATAACTCGTCAGTCGCATTTACAAGACTGTTACATTGATAATTGTCAATGAACTAGTTTTAATTAAAGCTTACTCGTATCCCCACCCTTTCAAGGCGGTTTGTTTGTTTGTGTTATTTATTGCTTTCTTTCTTATTTTTTATTTGTATATATTTTTGTGATTAATAAAGATATGTTTGTGGAGTGTATGGGGGATGCTCTAATCATTCAGCATCAGCTGGGATAGATATACATCGTACTGCAAGGGCAGCTCATGAATTGGGAATTTTAATTCACTTTAATGGTTACAAATTCCAGTCTTAAGTCCATCTTTGTCAATGTCGAGAAACAGATCTAAACAATCTAAAAAGCCAAATTCTTATGCTTTTTATAGATAGATATAGCCTCAAATGTCAGAACTAATAACTGTATGATGTAAAAAGGTCAGGAGTACTGAATGAGTATGCGCAATTTAAATGACAAATTCAACATTGACTGCTCCTGCACTTGTAATGTATCTATTTTGTTTTCAATTTCTTTTACAGCCTTTTCCCAATTGTCCATGTTTTAGATCGAGATTAGATATCTGACGGACTTGTGGAAAAATTTGAAGTTTCAGTCCGAACTGTGATTCAAAATTCTTTCTTTACTTAATACTAGGTGATCATTTCTTTCAACTGTCTACGACCTTTCAATGTCCATTGCTGTTAAGTTGCTCCCAAACACTACCGCAATGGCACGGGGGTTTGGGTAGCAATAAAACCTGTATAAACCACCATTTCTTTTTAAATGCCTGTACCAAGTCAGAGCCATTGCGGTCGACAATTTTCCCGGTTGTTTCCACTTATTTTTTTGTTGTTGTTTTCTTTGTCTCATGGTCTTCGGCTCTTGATCACTCTTGATCACTCTGTTGGGTAATTTTGTTATTACCCCCCCCCCCACTTAGTTGCATAGTATTTTTTCTGTACTGTTAAATAAAGATATATGTGTAATGTTTTGTATGTCTTGTTGTATTTATTAATACTTTTTATTTAATGAGGTAAAAAAAACAAAAATACCAAAATTGCATCAAAATGGTGCTTAAATTAAAGAATCATACATAATGTGAGTCCAAAAAAAGATAGATCATATACAGATAAAAAAAAATCAGATAAAACCAAATACTAGAGCATCGCATATCAAACTTTACATAAAATCAGGTAATGCTGTTTTGTGAATTGTGAATTTATTTGCACTAATTTCGGGACAGATTTTTTCCCAAATGCAATTCATATAAATACTTGCTTTGTATTTTCTTATGTTCAATTTTTTGTAATTTTGTAACGCTACCAATCAACAGGAAAACTTCCAATTTAGTAACACTACATGTGGTAATTATATTTCCCTTACTTTTGCAGTGTTATAATCATACGTTACTGCGGTCATTCTGCAGTGGCATGTACTATTAGCATTGTAAACACTGCGTGTGGTGTTTTATATACTGCAAAAAGGGTAACAATATATTCCCTGTTATGTAATTGAAAGGAATTATTAATTGTTACTAATTACTTGTGAAGACTATTGAATGGTTTTACTAGAGTGGAAATATCAAGTGCTAGGGTCTTGGTTATGCTATATATCATTTAAATTAATTTACAACTAAAGTGTCAATCATTGACAGTTAATTAGATTTTCAATAAAAAGTACGTTGACTCTTAATGTGGGAAGGGAAAATTGAAATTTTAATGCTTTGCTACGAAGTATCAAAATGTTTTTTAATGGCACGTGGTTAATTTCAGAAAATCCAGAACACTCCACAATATTTTCAACAAGCTTAATAACCGAAATTAAAATTCTGTTACAGCTTTGCATGAAAATATTGATGTTTCATCTACTATACTAAAGTGTACTGGGCCAAAAAATCTGCGGTTTCAATCACAACAGAGCAAGCAATCTGAAAAAATATACAAAGTAAATCATACTTATATGAACAGAAGTGGTAGCTCTGTGTAAAATAACAACTGCTCAACATCTAGACGAGAAGGAGATGAAAAGTCTGAGTAAACATTTAGCTCATTGTAACACAACTTGAAATCGTTATAACACCATAAGGAATATCAGTATATTAAAACAATAATTGTAATGAACCACTGGACAAACGTATTCAAAAGCTCAATTCAATGTGAATGATGAGATGTCTAATTTCTGATGTTTTTGTACCAAAATATGTTTGTGAATCGACAATATATAGTTTTTTTTGTTTTATTTATGGACAATGCATTTACTCCATATCCTTTAACTATTAGTAACAAAATTATCGAACAAAAATGTCAGAAGCCGAAATCTGAGGGGCAAAAAGACAAAGTACATACGAAATCATCGAAAAATTGTAAACCTTAATATTCCTAATTTGGTAAAGGCATTTCTAAAGAAATTTTGGTTTAACCCTTGCCTAATTGAAAGCCAAACCCCTCGTTTCATTATGGTAGTGCCTCGAGGGTAGTGTCCCGAAGCAATTCAAACTTCTGCACAAGGGCTGATATTTAATTATGATTTTTGGGATGAATTTTTAAGCCCCGATTTAAATTGCATCCAAGGAGAAACTTATGGCCAATGAGAAAGTCACTCACCATGTCAGACAAATTGAGATTAAAATCGTCCCTTTTGCCGCAAGTTTTAGTACTAAGATGACGATGTTTGTTAAATTCGAGATGTAAATTCAAAAATAATGTACATAGTTTATACTGTTTCTTTTTTTCTTATTCTAGAGGACATATTGATGTGATCTTTTTAGCAACAGAAGTCCGTATGATGGAAAGAAACACCATCAATGTATCTATTATTGAAATTGAACGATCGATCATCTTTTATTTTATGAGCCTTTACGAGTCCATAAGGGAAAATGTGAGTCTCGTAAGAGAATAAGACCAAGTCGGACAGTAGAGGAGAACAATTCGTGCCCTTTCGCGTGATAAATTTGAGTACTTTAGATGTCCATACCCACTTCTTACGCATCGACAGTACAGATTAGTAAGATCAATTGGAACATCAACTATGTTTAAGTCCTGACAGAGGTTATATATAGTTACAACAAAATATAATGAAAAAACTTCTCGCACATTGATAGAAAAAATTGAACAAACTAATACAGAATTTAAGTCAATGTATATATAAGTTTTAGTGGAAGCGGTCAAACCCCGCTCATGTTCCAGAATTTCTTGATAGACTCCTTCCCTTACATTTAAAGTACACACATTACCCGTAATCAACATTGTACTAAGCTGGTGGTCATTAAACACAAATTTCTTGGATCAAATATCGCCTATCCCGTCTTAATATAGAATCACAAATTTTCAACAACTTGAATGTTCGAGATATCATTCTGCGTGATTGGACTTGCGTCGGCGTGGGATTGTGATGTTTTAAAATTCAGTTTCTCTTAACTGAACTGAGAAAATGCACAGGTGTTCCAAAACAACATATTTTTCCCGCCATTATAAAATGTCACCATCTGTGTAATGTTGTAAGAGATTTACTACAAAGCGTATTTAAAATATCAAAGTAGAACATGCTAAACATATCGGACAGTTGATAAACAACATTTTCTATGAGAACAAGTAGCCAACCATTTATGTAAAATACAGTCTCTAATACAAAAAATACCGAAGTTGCAGTTAATTTCGTTATGTTGTACACATGTTTCAAGGAGTTACCTCTCATCAGCAGCATTAAAATTAAATAATATGGAAAGCCATAATTCAAAAGTGGTCCAAAAAAAGTACTAATTTCCAAAAATATCGAAATAGGGTGTCAAATACCAATGACAGCTACCGAGTGCCTTACACGTAGCCTCGGTATTTTTAAGTGGTTTAAATTTTGATAAAAACATTGAATTTCTATAACACGCAAGGTAAAATTTTCATGTCAGACAATTCTGACTATTGGATTGGTGAATTCCATAGGGGACCTCTGGTCCACCAGCAGAGGCATCGGCCCAGTGGTTCTTATTTGAGGGTACATTTCCCCTTCCTTTAATTTTAAATGAGTAATCAGTTGCTATAGAACAAACACTGGTGTTATACACATAAATGGTGTTATGGTAAGGACGGTCATCGATAAAAATTTTGCGCACCTCAAAAACAGCTCATTAAGAACTGCTCAGAAATATGATGGTCGAATACAGAATTCCACAACATTAAAAATAAATAATATAAAGTATCGTTCATGTAAGAAAAATGTTTACACGAATGATTTGGATTTTCCCCTCACGCAATATGAGGAGGAGACAATAAAAGGATTTCCAGAGCCTAATTTTCATTTTTAAAGAATAAGCCAATGGACTTTTCATTGAGTTTCTAATTTTACATTCCTATAGTCCCAAGGTTCGTTCTTTATGTATACTTAATTTTTGGGGAGAAAGTGGAAAAATTCTTTAAAAATTCCAAACTTCTGAAAACTTATTTTCAAATACCAACGTTTGATAAGTTTTTCAGATTCTTACTCTTGGAACAGCTTTCTATGTAATAATTAGAGAGGACTTATGACACAGCACCAAGTCAAATTAGAGATGTAACAGTTAAGACCATATACTCTAGTTTTGCTCTACGACTGCTTCAATTTAATTTTGATCACCCTATATTTATCAGATAATTGTCCAATGCTATCCTTTTTTTGCAGTCATTCATACAAGTTATAGCAATTGTTCGCTATAAACTTGATGTTGCAAGAATCTTCCCTGTAGTCTTCTTTTTCTTCTTTATTTTACAACTAATTATAGTCGTTCTACTTTTCTTTTGTAATAAAAATAAATATGCATAACTCTGTTCAATTAAAAAAATAATCATTCAGTAGAATTAAGCTGTTTCCAAAATCAGGTGTGCCTATAATACCCAAATATTCGTCACAAACCAAGCATGCTACGTCACACCACTTGATACGTCACATCCAATAACTTTTACACACAACGTGTGCTGATTTACCACAAATAAAAATGACCAAAAGGAGAAAATTAAACAACATATTGTTTGATGTTTAGATGATTAAGAATTTTAATCCTTGTTTTTAAACTCCGTGGTTTTTAATTCATATTGGAGCGGATATTTATTTTTAGAATGAAAATGCACAATTATGATGTTTGTTGACATTTTCAATAAAACAACAGGTGTACACAAACATTACATATTAATAAGTCAATTATTCTCATAGACTTATTTTGACGTTTGAATAAAACCTTAAATTAAATCTGTATTTACATGGTATTGTATTATGTTCAATAATATTGATTATTAATGGAAAAACGACGTGCTTTTTGACATTTTCAGTAATAATAGTGAATGTTTGATGTCTAGTGCACCACTAAATCCAAACTGATCTAAACCAGGGGTTCATTGGACAGAATAAGGCGGGGAGTTAACAAGGGTTTACTATGAATTTGAATGCTAAAAACAGTGAAGCTATCTATCCTTGATATTCACATGATATATAAATTTTACCTTTTTTCTGGAGTATATATCCACAATATTGTTAAAAAGTAAAAATGAAAATAAAACTCGTGGAATTGGTTAACCCTTTCATAATACTGTAAATTAATCTGTTCAGTTTTGGTTTGGTCATAATTGAGATGGTGGCTTTCACAAATTATCAGAAAAACTCAAGAAAAACATAAAACTTTTCATTTCAAATGTCCAAAATAGGTACAAAAGACCTATACAGATTTAAAATGCAAACAGAAGTTGAACAAGATACAGATAGACATAGAGTGTACTGTCTACGATGTGTATATGTTCTCAGTTTTTATTGTAACTGAAATCTCTTGCTTCCGAAAACTTTTCCAAGTTTATTGGAAGCTTTTGTAAGTGACTTTAACAGAGAAATAATCTAGTTATGGGGAGTATAATTTCAATAAGATTCTAAGAAGTGTACATGACTATATATCCACCACTAGTCATGTATTCGATGTACATAATTTGTTGTACATATACTGATATGATATTATTCAAACAACTTATTGTGATTTTACAGCTAATATACACGTAAACTAATACTGAAAATTGGGGTAACAACAAAATTACAAAACAGAAGTGTCAAGAGCCAAAGTCCAAGAAGCAAAAAGACTAAGCAGATTGAAATTCACCGGAAAAATTGTAAAACGCAATGGTCTTGGCTTGGTACAGACACATAAAAAGAAATGATGGGTTAAACCGTTTTATGGCGTGCCAAACATGTCCTTCCATTGTAATGTTCGGAAGCAACTCAACATTTGAAAGGTCATAGAAAGTTACAATAAATAATCATCCCGGTATTGAGTAAAAAAAAAATCCCACAGTTCGTACCGAAACTTCCAATATTTCCATAAAGGACTGATATCGATTAAAGATTATTTTTAATGATCATATGAGAAGGTTTTTTTTGAAGTCTTGATTAATAAGGCGGTCATGAAGATTAATATATCTAATGAGAAAGTCTGTATAATATGCGCTAACTCTCTCGTAAAGAATCAATTGTGACACATTCACTCCTGAAATAGGAGAAGTATGTATAGTACTATCCATGTTAGGAAAATTGATAATTTTGAAATAATTTTTTTACAAATTTTTGAATTTTTAAAAAAAATTTGACCCCCCTAATTCCAAAAAGATTCAGGCCTAGTGGTTCTGTTGTTTCCTTTATCAATAGTTCTGGAGGATATATTGATGGGATCCATTTAGCAAAGGAAACACTTTTAATGGAAAGAACATAATCAATATATTTATAATGGAGACCCTATATGTTATGATTTTTTTTGCGAGTCCCCGAAGAACGCCGGTCTAGTAACAAACAAAAACGAGTCTGTGAGTAGAGGAGCAAAATTTGTGCTCATAACTTGCTGTAATAAGATAACACCTCCAAAAGTCATAAATATATAATCAATGAGAAGATCAAGCAAACTGTATAACTGTTTTTCACCAGCTCAATAGTCAGACTTGTCTGACATAAATTTACCTTGCGTTTTATAGAAATTTAGTGTTTTTTATCAAAATTCTAACCCCTTAAAAATACCAAGGCTTCATTCCTTGTATGGCACTTGATGGATGTCCTAGGTGCTGGATTTGGCCTTCCATTTCGATATTTTTGGTAATGGGTACTACTTTTATTACTACTTTTGGATTATGGCTTTCCATATTATTTGATATAATGCTGCTGATGAGAGGTTACTCCTTGAAACACGTGTACAGCATAGCAAAATTTACTGTTTATCATGCTACCTGGGTATTTTGTATTTTTCACCTAATATATTTTTCTTTTTAAACTGGTTTTTGAAAAAAATGTGGGTTTATAATCTAATACAATTTTCTTTAATCGGCAAAATGATTATTTAAATTATTTTTTGAATTTAATTTAAAACCTCACGCAAAGATGGGGTCTTTCGCCATAATTAATATTATCATTAATCGAATCGTCAGGTATTTTGCTGTAAAACGGATCATATAAGTCTTGATTTAGATGACATAGATATAAGACTGAACTTTAAATCCAAACTAATTTACAAGATTCACATGTCATAAATTTACTATTTTTGCCGTATAAGATCATTTTCAAACACAATTTTCATAGAATTTTTACAATATGTTAGAATATACTCACGTAACTACTGAATAGCTTAAGTATGTCAACAAGTCATCAACATTTTTTTTCTTGTTTTTTAAAACCACTTTCTGAAATGAAATAATAGCTACATTATTCTGAGGCTACTTCGAGAATAGTTACAATATCTTAAGGCAACTTCGATGAAACATAAGGGAAAGAGGTATCACTGAAGCAAAAAGTTTTTAGTATCTTCGAAACTACCTATTATATAAACTTGGACAAAACTGTCATTCACACCAACACTACCATGTGCAGAAAGATGTTAGATATCTTAGTGTTCATTAAGAAATATATAAGTCCTGATTGTTCAGTATTGTTGATAGATGAAATCATATATAAACAATCTACTAAGATTTTGATAATTTCAGCTCTTTGTACTAACTTTACAATACGAATTGGACTATCAGTCAAAAACACACTAGTATTAGTTACAATTTCAGTGTCGACATCATTTACCCACAACAACTGAAATTTAAACCAGAGGCTCCCAGGAGCCTGTATCGCTTACCTGGCTTTCAGTTGCCACAATCAAGCTACCATTGTAAGTAATACAGTTGAACTTCAGTCCCTCAATCCTTGGTAGTTCGAACACCACCAATCCGGTTTTGAAGTCCCAACATCAATATCGATTTGGTAACCTAATTTCATTGAAATCAGACAATGTTGAATTTTCCCACCTTTTACGGCGGCGATTTTGATAATGGCAGTCAACAAACAATTCTCAACACCGGTTTTGAAATCGCAACATCAATATCCACTGGGATACAAAATTCAATTGAAATCGGACAATGTTGAATTTTCCCGCCTTTTTTGGCGGCCATTATGAAAATGGCAGTCAAAGAACAATTTTCAAATCCGGTTTTGAAGTCGCAACATCAATATCTATTTGGAAACCAACTTTCATTGAAATCGGACAATGATGAATTTTCTCGCCTATTTTGGCGGCCATTTTTAAAATGGCGGTCAACGAACTACTTTTAACTTTGGTTTTGAAGTTGCAACATCAATTCCTTTTTGGAAATCAAATTTCATTGAAATCGGACAATGTTGAATTTTCCGCCTTTTTTGGCGGCCATTTTGAAAATGACAGAGTCAACGAACACTTTTCAACACCGGTTTTGAAGTCGCTACACCAATATCTATTTGGAAGCCAAATTTCATTGAAATCGAACAATGTTGAATTTCCCGCCTTTTAGGTGGCCATTTTCAAAATGGCGGTCAACAAAATATTTAAAAAACCAGTTTTGAAATTCACATAGCATGGCAAACATTTTATCAATTTACAATTAACCTTCATCTTCTATAGTTTTGGAAATAAAAGACAAAAAATATGAAAATATTGAAAATTCCATGAAAAATGGGCAATAACTCCTACAAGGGTTTTGGATTTTCTTCATTATACACTTGACATCCATCTAAAACACTTTTTGAAATAAAAAATAAAAAATGCACAAATTTGGAAAATTTTATGGAAAAGGGGCAATAACTCCAAGACGGGTTTTTTGGATATTCTTCAAAATTGCAGGGCAGGTAGATCTTGCTATGCTGATCACTTTTCAGATTTTCGATATCTGTAACGGTTTTTGAGTTATTTGCAAAAAACAGCAATTTTAGCCGATGTTTTATTTTTAGTAACAGCAGCCATGTTGTTTGGTCTTCGGACTAATCGAACACAGTTTTGAAACTGCATACCCTTGTGATGCTTCAAGCCAAGTTTGGTAACAATTGGCTCAGCAGTTATAGAGGAGAAGATTTTTGAAATTGTTGACGGACGACGGACGACGGACGCAAAGTGATGGCAAAAGCTCACATGGCCTTTCAGGACATGTGAGCTAAAAAGCTAACAATGATTCCAAATATTGCCCTTTTCTGGATCTAACTATCATCGTAGACTCTGGTAAAATAAAAACTAAAATTTACGATAAAAGGGATGATTTTGATTTCATTATTATCAATATCCCTTTTCTTGATGGCGACGTTCCTCTAGCCCCATCTAAAGGTTTATATTTTTCAACTGGTACGATTCGCGTTTGTTCTACTCTTGACAACTTTAATGAACGTAACTTTACTAACCTTACTATCACTTTCAAACGTTTGCAGCAATGTTACAGATACCATAAAATGTTAAATACATTTAAAAAGTTTCATCGAAGCCAGCCGGCAGTTTAGTCGCAAGCACTCTTTGACCCATCTTTCAAAATTACCTATCTTATTCAAAATTAAATGGCCACCTTTTTCCTTTCAAGATTGTGGTCATGGAGCTAGTAGTCTATCTGTTTTGGGTTTTATTCGTATGTTTACTATACTATAGGGAAACGGGGCAGAGAAAGGGGAGGTTTGGATACCCATTAACCGGTTTAACCATACCGCTGGCTTTTACAGGCGGGGAAATACTTCAAAAAAAAAATTGTCTCCCCTGCAAATTTGTTTACCTGCCATCTCCTCAAATAAACAAGATGTGTGATGACACAGCCACGGTGAAAAAAAATCAAATTTCTAATATTTGCGGTATTTTTTTACATTTCACGGACTATGTATCTTATGCTGCAACAATCGCTGTATGGTACAGATATTTTAGAAATATTCAAATGTCGTTGATTAATTCATAAAACATTGCTTTAAAACCAACTCTACCTGATGGTCAAAACTGTATGATCATAAAGAAAAACATTTAGCGACCCTCAAAGGGCATGGACGGAAACAAAATTAAGAAGTATTATTAAATATATAATTATGCATCGTATAAACCATATGAAATTGATTTCTGCATATGGCCTTTTTCAGGATACACCCTTTCTACAAGTTTATAAGTAGGGAGAAATTGGACTTTTCATTATATTTTTAGCTCGCGAGTGATTTGTGAAATAAATATATGGGGCAATCAAATGGTAGGAAAATAAAAGAGGGAAACGGGGAATGTGTCAAAGAGACAACGACCCAAAGGGGAGTAATAACAACTCAAAGCAACCATAAGATCTTCAATGAACGGAGAGGAAACCCCACACCCAACGGTAGGTCGGAGTTGGCCCCTAAATAAGAGTAATCAAGTTCAGAGAAATAAACATCATCCTAGACTCCCATAGACATAAAATGAACTAACTAGAAAACAGACAAGACACACAAAGGTTTAATAAATTTCCTGACTTAGGACAGGCGCAAACCTGCTGCGGCGGGGTTAAACTAGTTTTATTGGGCCCAAACTTTCCCCCTATAGCCAATGTGATAAATAAAAAAAACAATCGTAACAACAGTAAAATTCAGCTGGCAACAGGACTGAGTCAATTGTGAAAAATGAAAGTGAAAGAACTAAATATACGGACATAAACATGAAATCACAAGAGACTACTAGCAGTTAAATGACATGCCAGCTCCAGATCCATTACCAACTGACAAATTAAGTTATGTACCCTGAGTATACAGCTTCCATCAAGATCCCTTCCAGTGAGGAGTTTAGCATAATGATTTCATGTATATACCGGAATACATAACCCGTGTCCATGCAATATTATTAATGTGTTTAGTTAAAATGCAAAGACCCTATCAAAAAAACAATGTTAATACCAAAGGAGGCCATACGTAATGACTTGACGACAATACCGTAAATACCCTTATGAATTAGACGATTTTAAGGTTTTATAAGTTTGTTAGGCGAGTTTAAGTATTTTTTACTCTAATGTAAAACATTACCGTAAAATAAGGGATGTGAAATGCCAGCCTTGATAAGATGTTTACAGGTTGCATTGTATTTATGAACTAAGTCTTTATATCGATGATAAAATTTAGTGAAGGTTTTAACTAGTTTATGATAACGAAAACCCTGATGTAATAGTTTTTCAGTTATGAAAAGATTCCGATCATTAAAATCGCAAACGTTATTACATACTCGAGCTAATCGAACAAGTTGAGATATGTAAACGCCATATGATGGCGCTAATGGAACATCGCCATCCAGAAATGGATAATTAACTATGGGTTGCATTGTATTTATGAACTAAGTCTTTATATCGATGATAAAATTTAGTGAAGGTTTTAACTAGTTTATGATAACGAAAACCCTGATGTAATAGTTTTTCAGTTATGAAAAGATTCCGTTCATTAAAATCGCAAACGTTATTACATACTCGAGCAAATCGAACAAGTTGAGATATGTAAACGCCATATGATGGCGCTAATGGAACATCGCCATCCAGAAATGGATAATTAACTATGGGAAAAGAAAAATAGTCCCTTTTATCATAAATTTTAGTATCTAATTTACCATTCGTTATATCAAAATTGATGTCTAAGAACGGACAATGATGATTATTAGAATTGGCTTTATTCAAAGTAAGTCCTTTAGGGTAGATGTCGTTATAATACGTATTGAAGTCGTCATTATTTGAAGTTAAAATATCATCCAAATATCGGAAAGTGTTGTTAAACTTTTCAATTAAATGCTGTTTAGATTGGTCTTTGCTGATGTTTGTCATAAACTGAGATTCGTAGCAGTACAAAAAGAGGTTCGCTATAAGTGGTGCACAATTGGTACCCATAGGAATTCCTATGACCTGGCGATAAACAGAGTTACCGAAACGAATGAATATATTGTCAAGTAAAAATTCAAGTGCTGAAATCATATCAAAACATGTCCAATTAATTGAGTTCTTTTGTTTTGTATGACTAAAATGTGTTTGAAAGGAATTAGAACATATATATTCACAATCGGATTTTTTGAATGCCCATTGAATAAGACGTCTGAATTTTTCCTTTATAAGATTATGTGGTAAGGTAGTATAGAGGGTAGAGAAATCAAAACTTTCAAGGGATTTAAAAGGGGCATTATAAGCATTCAATTTTTCGAGAACTTCCAATGAATTTTTTACACTCCAAAAATGATTGATACGACTGTTTTCATATACTTTGTTACAGAAATTTATAACCAGGTTTTTAATAGCAGTCAAAGTATTAGTGAGTATAATAGAAACTTTAGTAGTAGAATAGTGACTAGATGACAAAATCAACCAAAGGGCATGTATTACTTTAAGTATTTTCACTTCGTTAAATTTCAAGATCTCCGGACACGTGTTAATTAGTATTTTAGGTGTAATATAAGGGTGGTTACTATTTGGTATCCTTTTAGAGAGATTTGTTGACGGTTTCCTATTTATACAAAGTTGATTCCTGAAAGAAACGCATAGGAGATAAAAATTCGATCATATTTGAACTTTTATTCTGGATAAACGCTACAAAGGGCGGACATAAAAATTTGCACATTGATTAACACGTATATTGTCAATCCGTATGCAAATTTTGGTCAAAATCTAAAGATGGCCTTTTTGAGGATCAACTTTGAAAGACAGACACTAACTTGATCTTTTATGTCGATTTATGCATCTTATATGCATCTACACGTTCATCTGCGGCAATCTACGTTGTTTTCATAATATTTTCAAAATATAGGAATGAAAAATATTATTTTTTTCATTGGAAATAACTTTTATAATAATGCATCTATGGTAAACAATCCAAAAAGTCACATTTCTACCTCATTTAAACGAGAGCTCAATTTCAACCACTTCCCCGCCTGTTACTAGTGCCGGTACCAAGTCCGGCTGTCCCCGAGTTCCTATCGTTGTTCACGTTTGTCATTTGTAATTTTACTGTGGGGTTTTCTTGTGCAGTTATTAACTTATTACTTTATGGCATGTGACTATATTTTTCGGCCATTGTAGGTGTTTCCCGATATTTTTTTTTATTCTATTTTACCAAATACAATATGATGTGTCGTCAAGTTATGCTTCATAAAAGCGTTATCATGAAAAAATTCTAACAAAGATAAATTCGCAACATGCACGTATTATTGTCTATTTTTTTTTTTTTTTTTTTTTTTTTTTTTTTTTTTTTTTTTTTTTTTTTTTTTTTTTTTTTTTTTTACACGAAAATTTACCTTGCGTTTTATATGAATTTACCGTCTTTATCAAAATTCTAACCCCTTAAAAATACTATGGCTTCATTCGGTGTATGACACTCGGTAGATGTCCTTAGTACTGGATTTGGTTTCCTATTTCGGTATTTTAGGTGATGAGTACTTCTTTTTTTTATTAAGGCTTTCCAGATTATTTGATTCTAATGCTGCAGATGAGAGGTTACCCCTTGAAACACGTGTACAGCATAACAAATTTTTACTGTTAATTATGCAACTTTGGTATTTTTGTATCTGTAACAGTGAGTCCCCGACTTTGTCTATTTTACGAAAGGATATGTAGTAAATGAACATGAGACCATAACACATGTTAACACCAACTGCAATAATTTTAATGAGCTGTATGGTCATTTCGGAAATTTATTCCTCATCAGCAGCACTAGAACCCAAACAAAGGAAATCATAATTTGAAAAATTGTTTTAAATGCATAAAACTAAACTAAATCCGAATAACCAGTAATATCAAATATAGCTAGGAACAAAACAACTATTGAGGGAGTTAATCCTTTGGTTTTAGAATTTACATAAATTTAGATAATAGTAGTTGAACAAAGTGTACACATGAGATATTTTCTCATGTACAAGTACACCGCATCTAAGATATCATATGTATATTTCTCAGGCGGTTGAGCAGCCTCTGCAAATTTGTAGATATCAATCAGAACTCATTTAATTCTATAAGAATCACGGGGTAAAATATCTCCCTAGCAGAAAACGTTATTGGAACTGAAAGATTACAAGGTCGGAAACCTTTTTTGTACTGTTGCTTATAATCAGGCCACATTATATGTATGTCAAGTTTGTAGGCCCTGGTATTCTACCAGTTTATATTTCCTTCAAACTGATCACAGCACGCAAAATATACTTTAGATTAGGGTTCGAATAAATAATAACTTTTACAAACTTTTCACAGAATAAAAGTTAGTAAAAATAAAAATTATAGTCTCCAACAATTGAATAAAGAATGTCTACATAGACAACCTTACCTCATAAGGTGTCTTATAAGAAGCAGGGGATTCTTACTCTACCGGTGCACCTGATCTCACCCATGGTTTGTTTTTTTTTTATTTGGTCCGTGTTGTTCATCTTTTTGTGTGTGTCTTTATTTTCTTTTCTGTGCCGTCTTACGTTGTGTCTCTGTTTCTATGTTATTTCTGATGCTGCCATTGTCTTGGCCTGGTTTATTCGTTTTGGATTGACGGTTCGGTTCTCACTTACTTTATTCATCATATACATTTGTTATCGATATGGTGATTTGAAACAACATTCTATATCTCAAAACCAACTACAGTCTATCCGGTCTTTTTTCTATCTATCAAATTTGTATTATGATTTTAGGATAAAAAGAATTGCAGATTATTTTATAAATTGAATGAAATAAAGAAAACACCATAAACATTTCAAATTGCAAGAGCAACTTCAATTAAAGCGAAAGCTAAAGATCAAAGCATGAACCAGTTTTTCTCGTCAACTTTCTGACTTTTTTATCAATACAGCTTCCAATTTCTCGGTTTTTTTAAATTTTGCACATTTGTTTTTAATTGTATGAAGCTATACGGTTTTATTTTGATATTTTTAATATTTAATATAATTGTTCAATATATATACTTAACAGTTCTCGCCACGATATAGTTGTAATATTGCTGAAGTTGGTGTGAAACATCAATTAATCAATCAATCATTCAAGTAGTTTCTCGGTGAAAAACAGTAAAAGCAATGTTAAGCTCTATATGACATGTTATTTCTTGTTAAGTTGAACCAAGTCTTGCAAAGAGAACCAGCCACCAGAAGATAAAAAATTTATGAAGTCTTTTCCTAATTCTGTATAATGAACAAGCGCCTACTTTTTCATTTACATTTTGCAATAAATTAAACATGTAATAAACCAATACTTGTGAACCAATTACATCAGAATGTAAATAGGTTTTTGATCTTCAATACGACAGATACCCGGTCTTCTTTCATTAAGAATTTTATTGTGTAAAATCAACATTGATGTATTGAAATAATTTGTCTTTCGGCTATAAATGGCGCAAACCAGCTCCTCTAACGGGAAATAGAAAAAGAGACATCTTACATTTTTATGTGTTAAATTCATAGATATCTGTCAAGATGTGGTATTAATTTTTTTTAACAAATTAAACATTTTGCAAGTCATTTAGAAAAAAAGTATATAACATTTTATAGCTTTAAGTCTAATTTATACCACATGTTATTTTAAATTATCATTCCAGTGGCTTGCGGTTTCCTTTTTTTATTTTTGATGTTTTAATATGCCGCCTTAACATTTTGTCCTATTTTTATAAATAATTATGAGGGTGTTAAACACCAACACAAAGTTAAAAAAAATATGTTACACCACCACATAGTAAAAATATGTCCCGAATAATATTAGTAGGTGGATTTTCATTACTGAATATAACCATATAGTCCATTCAATATTGTTTTTTAAATCGTATAAAAGTTTTCCACAAATTTGTTTTGCCGACAAATCAAATATAAATATATCATTTATCTAATACATCACTTCTCCTTTTTGCGTTTTGCATACAAATGTTTACAAATTTTCTTTTTAAACACTTTCAAATAAGGAATAAATTCATTATCTACAACTTTTGCTGATATACATATGTAAATAATATCTTTCTTAATAATTCATTAATATTGTCGACATGTCGTACCTGACGATTTTTTATATTCTTTTCAGTGTTGTGTATAAATGCTTCCTCTCTGTTATGCGTGTCGTTCTGTTCACATTAATAATAAAAAACCTCATTAATATTAACCCCCTCCCCTTTACCCCCTTCTATTCAAGAAGTAAAATGCTAGTAAAAATCAATAATAAAAAATCAGGTCACATCAAATTCTTAAATTGCTGGTGAACAAAGGTAATATCACATTCTGTGAAAGTTGCCAAAGTTTCAATGAATTTCACAAATGGTCTTGAGCGAGTAATTGTCGCCATAAAGTGTGTACCCATTTGGTGGACGAAATAACGAACGGACGAACGAACACCATGATCACTATATTCTTTCCACAAAATCGGGGGGTATAATAATAAAATATGGTTATAAACTTTCAATACTAAACGGTATTGCTAATAGCCTGAAATACCTCGGTGCAAACATGAGTATAATCTCTATACAAGATAAGCTTTTTTAAAAAGCTTCCCGGTTTATAGCCATCAATACATTTATTGGGCTGCAGTCATATATATATGTAACAAAGAATTAAATAAT